>OX940800.1:28171305-28442854 GCA_954870605.1 Acer campestre | reverse complement strand
AAAACTCCACTAACAATTGATCAAACAACCCTAGAGTATGAACTAACATCATTCTTAACACATTTCATCCATCAATTAGAAAGATTAAAAGAGATGATCAAAGGAAAGCGAGAAGAAGAAGTTTCACATACAAAAGTTGAGCTCGGACTGAAATCTGCATGCTGCGAAAAACCATGAACTCAAATGACTCTAAAAATTCTTGGGGTTTGTAGCTCTCTTCAATACCAACATTTTTGGCTTATGGATCACTCAATTTCGAGTTCGTATGAGAGAGTTATGATCAAATTAAGAAAACAAAAATCATGAAGAAATTCTGCACTTCTATCTTTTTTCAATTTTCTTCAATTTGTGTTTGGAGGGAAGGAGAAAAGCATTTAAAAGGAGAGAGAGAGGGAAAACGAAGAGCCAATCAAAGCACGCCACATCAGCCACCACATGTGGGGCGCGTGTGTAGGAACCTAGGGTTACAGATTACGCAGCGGAAAGGTTTTAAATTTTTTAAAAGCAATCATCAAATAAACCCATTTGTACAGTAATAATCGAAAACAATAAGGAGATGAAAACAATTTCATACCAGCGTAGGAGGCTCCTTCACTTTAATATGATCTGCTCCTGATTTGAACCACTTGATCTTTCTCGCTATCTCCCGGAACTGGTAACGGCGTGTGGACGCGTGGTCATGGTACTCAAGAACAAGAACGGAGGTAGAAGAAGAACACACAAAAAAACAACTCTTGCTGTTTATGTCAGTCAGATTCGGCCACCCAAGAAGAAAGCTTTTATAAATCAATATTTCTTTTTTCTTTTTGATTATCGATGGCCGCACCTTATTTCTCTTTTCTTCTTGTTTGTTCCACGCAACACACTTGCAAAAATCAATTTCAAATACCAAGAGACCTGGTGCTTTTTTCAATTTATTTATTTTTTGTTTTTTTTGTTTTTGTTTTGCAAGTTGATCATCTTCATTCGGTTGTTATTTTAAAATCAATATATATCTCATATCTTTAAAAAAAAATAATAATAACCAAATCTATTTGATTTAAAAAGAAAAACTTTATAAAGATACACTACTACAAAAAACACAAAAGAAATCAGTTTTTTTATATGGAAGAAATCGGTTTTTCAAAAATTTTAAAAACGATGTCTTTTTGAGTGATTTAGAAAAATAAGGCAAAAGACATCGGTTTTAGTTAAAACCGATTTAAAAACCCAAGAGAAAAGATATCGGTTTTAGTTAAAACCGATTTAGAAACCCTGATGTATTTCAAAAATTAATCCCACCCTCCGTCATCCGACCGCCGCCGCTGGCCCACCCTATCTTCCGGCCACCGGCCGGCCATCGCAGCCAACCAACCCCCCCTCTGATAATAATGAGAATTAATTGTGTCGTTATGGAGAATTGAACTTGCAACCTCAAAGTCAAAGTGGTAAGCCTTAACAGCCCGACTACAAGATTGGATGTGTTAACAATTGCACAATATTTATATATAACCTATATGAGTTGTTGGAAATAAATAAAAAATAAAATTGTTTGATAAATTTAAATTTACTCAACTAATCAAAATTCTAATTTCTACTACAAACATATATATATTTTTTAAAACAAATTATTGGTGGGTTTATTTTTCATTTCATTTTTTGTTGCGTGGTTTTGTGTTCTGTTGGAGATATTTTTGTGCAAACGTTTTCCTTAAAATTGTATCTTTTGGCAACGAAATAAAATTTTTCGTCTATGATGGATTCTTTGATTTTTTGATACGAATCCAACGGTATAAAGAACGTGAAATTCAGAGTGATATTTTGAAAGTTATGATCAATTATTCAGTTAAAGGTCAGAAGCGATTGAAGATATTTTTGTGCAAACGTTTTCCTTAAAACTGTATCTTTTGGCAAGGAAATAATTTTTTTTGTCCATGCTGGGTTCTTTGATTTTTCGATACGAATCCAACGGTATAAAGAACGTAAAATTCCGAGTGGTATTTTGAAAGTTATGATCAATTATTCAATCAAAGGTCAGAAGCGATTGGAGATATTTTTGTGCAAACGTTTTCCTTAAAACTCTATCTTTTGGCAAGGAAATAAATTTTTTCGTCCATGATGGTTCTTCAATATTTCGATACGAATCCAACGGTATAAAGAACGTAAAATTCCGGGCGGTATTTTGAAAGTTATGATCAATTATTCAGTCAAAGGTCAGAAGTGATTGAAGATATTTTGGTGCAAACATTTTCCATAAAACTGTATCTTTCGGCAAGGAAATTGATCAGGCCAAAATTGGTATGATTTTGGCCCTCATTTCCGTTTCTTTTTGCTTGATTCTCGGGCATTTCCCCGTGTTTAATGTTGTTAAATTGAGTGTTTCAGGTTTTATTAGGTTTCAGAAGCAATTGAGATGAAGGTGGAGGACTTGTGCGAAAATGTCTCACAAATGAGAAGAAACAGGGCATTTTCACCACTTGGACATAAGAGGGCGCCACTTGAGCGCCATGGCGACAGAAGAGTTCCCAAAGGCATCAGAAGGTCGCCGCTTGGGCGCCACTTGAGCGCCATGGCGACAGAAGGTCACAAAAACAATCAGGTGGGGTCGCCACTTGGGGTCGCTCTGGCGACCTCCCTTGCAAGTGGCGACCTAGTGCACTCAAGGCATGGTCGCCACTTAGGGTCGCCATGGATGGTACAAATGGCGACCTCTTCACATTTCCAAGGTCGCCACTTATGGTCGCCATGGCGACCTAGAGGATACAAGTGGCGACCTCTACACATTTTGGTCATGGTCGCCACTTGACAAATAGCGAGAAAGATGGTTTTCAGAGCGACCTTCTCATCTAACCGTTTTACGCTCCATGGTCGCCATAGCGACCAAATAGCGACCTAGACTCCATATCAGCGAATCAAGCAGTTACCAGTACATGTCCATGAGTGAGTATATATATGAAGCGTCCCTCCATCTTCAAGTATCGAAAATCAGAGCAAATTGAGAGAACACTCATTTTCAGATCTAGATCATCATCCATGGAACATTATTCATCCTCCTCCATTTCTCTCCTTGAACTCATCTAATCCATCCAACCCTCAACACAAAAACCTTGATTACTTCACTACATCATTCCTCATCCCACCATTTCTCCACCAAAATCCATAGTAACTTTCCACCAAAACACCCACATTCCAAGACATTTCCTCAACCTCCATTTCTTGCATCTAGGAGCATAGAGGAGAAGAAGGATCAAGCTTAAAGAAGGTGACCCAAGGGTTATTTCCTCATCATTTACTTCTTTTCATTTATTGCAAATATGTGTAACTAAACCCCTAATCTAGGGGATAGATTTGAGGAACAATTGGTTGTGGGTTTAGTCTAGCTTGTAATGAATTTCTTATGTGTTCTATTCATTCAATTTAATTAGATTCCATTCATTATAATTGACTTGTATATCACTTGTTGTTTGCTATCTTGAGTGGAATAATTTGTTATATATTCACATGTGGATTGACAATCTTTGTGTGATTAAGAACCCATTGGATAGGATAGATTAGTGGTGGGTATATCAACCCCACTAATCTAAGCCTCTAAGTGGTTAACATAATGAGATTGGTACATTAATGATGCTAGTAGCTTACCCACATCCAAGTGTTAATCGATCTATTCCCTAGTTCTCTCATTAATTGATTTTATCACTATTCTTATCAAGGTGTTGAGTATTCTATTTTTCATAACATTTTTGTGTATTTTCATTTGAGTAGTTTAGCATTGGTGGCTTTAGAAACCACACATTTATCAAACACTATGACTTGTTTAATTGTTCTAAGATTAGTCAATTTATCTAATTAACACTTCATTCCCTGTGGAACGAACTTGCTCACTATTTTGCTATCAAATCACATTTTAAAAGGATTAAGTGGCTTTAAAAGAGTTTTCAAGAATCAACCAAAAACTATTATTATTACTATTTTGTTGAGTACACAAACGACCTCATCAGAAATAATTTTTTTCATTCATGTTGGGTTCTTCAATTTTTCGATACGAATCCAACGGTATAAAGAACGTAAAATTCCGGGCGGTATTTTGAAAGTTATGATCAATTATTCAGTCAAAGGTCAGAAGTGATTGAAGATATTTTGGTGCAAACGTTTTCCTTAAAACTGTATCTTTCGGCAAGGAAATAATTTTTTTCGTTCATGTTGAGTTCTTCAATTTTTCGATACGAATCCAACAGTATAAAGAACGTAAAATTCTGGGCGGTATTTTGAAAGTTATGATCAATTATTCAGTCAAAGGTCAGAAGTGATTGAAGATATTTTGGTGCAAACGTTTTCCTTAAAACTGTATCTTTTGGCAAGGAAATAATTTTTTACGTTCATGTTGGGTTCTTCAATTTTTCGATACGAATCCAACGGTATAAAGAACGTAAAATTCCGGGAGGTATTTTGAAAGTTATGATCAATTATTCAGTCAAAGGTCAGAAGTGATTGAAGATATTTTGGTGTAAACATTTTCCTTAAAACTGTATATTTTGGCAAGGAAATAATTTTTTTCGTTCATGTTTGGTTCTTTGATTTTTTGATACGAATCCAACGGTATAAAGAACGTAAAATTCTGGGCGGTATTTTGAAAGTTATGATCAATTATTCAGTCAAAGGACAGAAGCGATTCGCAAATCCGCAAATGAGCTGTTTTCATCGCTCATTTTCACACTTTTCCAAATCGATTTTTGGAATATTTTCTGATTGAAAAGTGTTCGTTTGTATGTCTACTTTCTTGTGTCAAAATTTAAGCAAATAACATTGAGTATTTTTAGAGATGCGCACTTGAATGTGGACATAGGTAAGATTTGCATTGTAGAATTTTGCTTTTAAATCTACATCGGTTTTTATTAAAACCGATGTCTAAACGTTTTTTTGCTTTTGAATCCACATCGGTTTTTATTAAAACCAATGTCTAAACGTTTTTTTTTAATATCGGTTTTAATAAAAACCGTTGTCTTTTCAACTCAATATTTAAGACATCGGTTTTTATAAAAACCGATGTCTAAACGTTTTGTTTTTAATATCGGTTTTCCTAAAAACCGATGTCTTTTGAAACTGCAATATTTAAGACATCGGTTTTTATAAAAACCGATGTCTAAAGGCTTTTTTAAAATCAGTTACCAAAAAACGATGTCTTTTAGTGTCTTCTAGTGATGTCTTTTAACATTTTTGTAGTAGTGATATCTCATATCTTTTAAAAGATAATTAAACATTTAATTATTGAATTTAAACATTTTAAATTCAATTTCAAATATTTAATTTAATAAAATAAAGTAATCATATTATCTTATTTTATTCAAAATCAAATATCAACTAGCACCCTCCATTTAGTGATTAACAACATAATTAAATAATCTTATTATTTAATTTATTTAATCACCATTATTCATTAATTAAATAATCTCATTATTCAATTAATTCCCAAATAGATACGTGTCACTTTCGTAACATAATTAATTGGACACTCCAATTAATTAACCGTGACCCTTGTTACCTAAATCGATCGGGCTAACAAGGGGACCTAATTGACCCACAGTATTTTGAGCTCCATTAATCCTTAGAAATAATGAATTAAACTCTTTAATTAATATTTCATAATTATTAACTTCGATGTTATTCCACTAAAAACCCGAAGCTGCACTCTCTCAACTCTAGACATTTTTACACAAACCAATAACTCTTGGTGTTCATCGATATAGCTATTACATATGGTATAATCCTCCACAAGTAGTTCATAATTAGAG
Organism: Acer campestre; assembly: GCA_954870605.1. Lineage (NCBI taxonomy): Eukaryota > Viridiplantae > Streptophyta > Magnoliopsida > Sapindales > Sapindaceae > Acer > Acer campestre. The sequence goes on along the minus strand of OX940800.1, from coordinate 28,437,086 downwards.
CTGGCTCATAATATCCGTTATACCCCTCTAATTATATGTTTCCATTAAGTACCATTGATTCTCTAATGAACAATAAATCCTACATTCCTTACGGAATTAGGAGAGCGCTCATATTGTTCCAGCACCGAATCAACCCTTAAGGGAGCTACTATCTACTTCTCACAAGAATGAGTGGATTCCACTATTGTGTGCAAACCTTCCCAGCCACAAGCCAAACCATGATTCCAATATACGGAGTTATTGATCGGGGATGCAACTCCGGTCTCACCCTTGGTATATCAAAAACCACGATCTAACCTGAGGGAGTCGATAAGACACTCAGGATTAAGATCACCCATATATAGCCATCATTTATTGATATATATGAATCTTATCTTTTAACGGATCTTGGTGAGAGATTCATATAGATCATAGCTTGGTCCTATATGATCAAATCATATAAGGTGCCTCCATTCTCATATCACCATATGAATAGTCTAGGTTAAGACCATCGTACATTATGGAACGGACCGTAGCTGTAGATTAACCACAAATAAAGTATCCAACTTTATTTGCTATCTACGGACTCTTTAGATTGCTCATCTCAAACTGAATACCTCTGTATATGACACTCATATACTCAGTTAGAGATTATATCCGACAATCTTGGATGTTAAGTACACATGATATAAATAAATGTATGCTACAATTTGAATGAATAAACTACTTCTTTTATTTATGTTCAATTCACATTTACAAATTACAAGCTTTAGGACAAAAACCCCAACAATCTCACACTTGCACTAAAGCATGTGAGACATATCTTGTAACCCTAGACCCTCTAGGTGACCTTTAAACACTTTAGCCGTTAAGGTCTTCATAAATGGATCAACAATCCGTACATCCTAAAGGGATCAAATCCTGTCATGAATACACTAGCATATGGTTTCTCATTCTCCGAAGATACTTGAGAATAGTTTTGACAGCAACCCAATGATCTAATCCTGGGTTGGACTGGTATCTGCTGGCTACTCCCACTGCAAAGCAGATGTCCAGTCTGGCTACTCCCACTGCAAAGCAGATGTCCAGTCTCGTGCATAACATAGCATACATGAGACTGCCTAATGCTGACGCATAGGGAACACGTCTCATATCCTCAACTTCTTGAGGTGTCTTAAGATACTATTCCTTAGACAAGTGAACTCTATGTTTGGAAGGTAAATTATCTTTCTTGGAGTTCTGCATCAAAAATTAATCAAGAATCTTGTCGATATATGATGCTTGAGACAGTGCTATAAATTTGTTCTTACGATCCCTTATAAGTTGTATCCCTAGAACATAACTCACCTCTCCCAAATATTTCATTTGGAATTGGCTGGCCAGCCAGCCCTTTACATCAGACAATACTCCCACATCATTCCCAATGAGTAGGATGTCAAACAAAAGACTTAGCTAGGAGTGTCGTACTCCAAATGGTTGAGCTAGGGAAGCTTGACTAGGATCTTTGTGATCCGGATAGCTAAGCAAGATACCTTCCTAGAGACTTGAGAGTCTTGAATAGGAAGTTGCTTCCTAGAGGTGTAGGACATATCTCGGATAGGAAGTAGGCTAGGTGATTCACTAGGCTCGTGGGTAGACTAGGAGTTGATAGCTGATTGTGGATATCATGTGTTGATTTCCTTGAGTGTATAAGTCCTTTTGATCATAGTGAATTGTTTACCGGTGGTTGTGGTATCAACCCATGGATGTTTCCTCTTTGAGGTTTTACCACGTAAAAACAATTGTATCAAGTTTCACTTTTATGTTTCTTTATCTTCCATATCTTGTGTTGATTGCATCACTTGTATATTGATTTCCACATGTGTTGGTTAAAACAATTCAGTTGTTATGACACATCAAGTGTGCATTTAATTGTTGTATTCCGCAAAATCGAATTTAGAAGAATCTGGCCTCTACCTATTCACTCCCCCCTAGGTATATTCTACACTATATCGCTTAAGGGAATTCCATAGTGTATGCTTGTCTTTTCACCCAGCTCATTTTTAGTCTCTATAAATATATCATTATCTCTTATTATGAAATTATGTTCTTTGACATCAAGAACCCTAAAGAGATATTGAGAGTGACTTAAAGAGAAAAAGCATAAAGATTGCTTCTTTAATTCTCTAAACTCACTTCCATGTGCATCAAACATCATCTAAACATCATCTAGGATCATCTAGGATGTATCTAAGCATGGGTCTTCTTCAACACACATAGTTTGGTAAGTTGAACACCATACTCATCCATGTTATCATTCTTACTTATCAGTTAATCTCTTTTATTACTTGTATTCATTTAGATTATATTCTACCTACAAGATTGAGATTATTGTATTGATTGATTGTGAGTTGTATCTTGATAGCTATTGCCTAGGATTGTTTTATCTATGATAGCTATTTTGTATGCCATTACATATAGCATTATTGACATCTAGGATTGTTATTATTGTCATCTTTAATCCTTGATAAGCATTTAGTGTATCCTAGCATTAAGTGCATAATTGAATATCATAATATTCACATAGGTTATTGATCTCTTCATTGAGAAGTAAGTCTTGTGAATAAGGTGGATTAATGCGTAAGCAAGTGGTCTAGGTTTTCTATTAAAGGCCCGTAGGATAGTAGTGGTGGGTTAGTAACCGCATACGATCGATAGTGGTCAACCTAGGTTGTAAACATCATAACAAGTAGTGGATTCAAGGATCGAGTGTGGCTAGCTGAATAGCTCGTGGTTTTTCCTTCTTGAAGGTTTCCACGTAAAAATCATGTGTTCTTTAATTTTCGCATTTTATACTTGATTTTACTGATTGTTTAAATTGTGTTAATTTGGTAAAATTGACTTGAAAAATTGGTAATAATCAAATTAACAACCCGTTCATCCCCCTCTAGGTTGTTTTTAGACACACAAATATATATTTTTGTTAACTGCCAAAATTGGCAAAGGACCGAAGAAGTATTTTCCACCCAGATGCAAGGGAGAAATAAAATTCCGGATACCATCCGGCTGCTTCAAGAGAGAGATCTAGATCAATCCGGATACACACCTCCTCCAGAAGAACCAAGACTAGCAGTTTTCTAACTTTACATATGCTTGATAGTATCTCGATGCAAAGCTCCACCTAAGTATACCGATACGGAGCTCCACCAAGTAACCCGATGCAGAGTTCTTCACGTAGTATCCCGTTACTGCGTCATCCAGGTATCCCGCTACTGCATCAGCTAGGTATCCCACTGCTGTCTCAGTTGGTATCCCGATTCTCAGGCGACTAAGTAACCCGTAGAAATCACAAAACTAATGGGGGGGGCGAGGTACTCAGAAACTCAGACACCTTCTAGAATCAGTTCATCAGGCAGTTATGATACCAGACGAAGAATTTACAAAGGCAAGACTCATATGCCTAAAAGACCGGGATAAAGATCCAAGGAAGATGCTGAAACGCCGTCGTTTAGTCAAGCAAAGGAGGTAGACTTCTTCCCTCCAGTTAGGAGTTCAATTCGAATACGGAGTCAACTCTATCGGAATCATACTAGAAAAGAATCACTTGATTCTAGGGATCAAATCCCGCGACAATCTCGTTGATCGCCAAGTAAAGTCCTATAATTGCCAAAGCCCTAGACCGAAATTATAGGAGTGCATGGCACGCAACGGGACCTATATATACGACGTTATAATCTACAGGAAGGGATCGGAAAGTCGGCTCCTAAAAAACCCTAAAACCCTTCAGCATATTCTACTTATCAATATGCACGAGAACGCTAGCGCCATCTCCTCCACCAATTGAAAATTCCGACCATCACTATAGGCATAAGAAATACTCAATGTATTTGTTGTTATAACAATATTATCAATTAAAAAATCTGATTCATTCCACTTGTTTCTTGTGTTGAATTCTTGTTTGCTCTGATAAGAACATTATAGGTATCGAACCACTTGATACCCCTCCAACCGGGATCCACCCCAATCTAGGTCCTTAAAGTCATTATTTGGAATTTCACCTAGTGACGATTTTCCAGTAACACTTTTGGCGTTGTCTGTAGGAAGATACCTTCCCAACCAATCACTTAAAACAACCTAGTTCTACCCAAAGATCTTTAGAATGAGACTCCGATCCTCTCAGGTTCATCCCGATCCATCAGGACCCCAGTCCTTCGGTTCCACCGAGAGAGGGATCCAGGAATGATAATCCGACATCGGCACTAGCACCCCCTCCAGCTACGGGCCCTATACACCAAGACCCGGTTGGATAGGAAGTTAATCGAGGCTTCTTAGAGCAGCAAGCTACAGCCTACGTAGAAGCCATTCGTTTCCAGATAATAGCACAGGGAATTCCCTTCGAACCAACCATGCTCGCAGGAGATATTGGCCTAGGTACCCGAGAACTAGTGTTCGACTGATTAGGACCACCTTTCCCAATCCTAGTCAGTTAGGTGGATCTCAGACCCAGATTTGTGAAATCCGCCATTGAGATTCCTCCTAGGAGAGCCCAACCCTCAACGAAGCCAAAGGGAAAAGAGAAAAATCTGTAGCTCGATTCTAAAGGAAATGACAGATCCAAAAGAAGCCCTAGAATGAAACATTAGAAAGCTAAGTGGAAGGAGGTGGCCATCAATTTAGAAACCTTGGATGAAAAAGGATCGGTAACCCAATCCTGAAGCAAGATATCCTAGCGCCTAGAAGATCAGATGGCCAAGATGGCAAAAGAGCTTAAGGAATTAAAGAAAGGAAAGCACTAAACAACTCAGAAGAATCCCCTGGGAGAGATGAATGCACCCTTCTCCAGGAGAATCAAGGAGGCGGAATTACCCCCAAGTTTAGGAAGCCCGCTAAAAAGTATAACGGAACAGAGGACCCCGTCAGCCATATAGAGAGTTTCGTCCACTAGATGGAATTCCAAAATGCAACCCGGTCAGTTATGTGCAGGATGTCCCCTTCAACTCTAACCGACTACACCAAGACGTGGTTTAGGAAATTACCATCAGGTAGTGTCTAAACTTACCGCGGCCTTTTGTGCACAGTTTTAGGGAATCAAGCCTCGTCCCAAGGACCCTATTTTGCTCCAGTATATGATTCAGGAGTGGGGTGAAACCTTGAGATCCTATGTGGAAAAATTCCACAAGGAGGTTATCTAGATGGGAGTATTCGACGAGAAGGAGACATTGGTGAATTTTTGAAGAAACCTGTGGACTGGCAAATTATTCCGGTCATTCGCTAAACATCCACCAGACTTATCATGAGGCATATAACCGGGCTCTAGAACAAGTGGATATAGAAGAACAGCTCCGAACCAAGGTCGAGCATGATGAAGACCGATTAGCACCACGTCCAAAGAAGGAGGTTTCGAACCCCGCATCGGCCAAAAGATTCCAAAACCAGCCCTCAAACCGATCAACCTATCAGCCACCTCCTCTTCCTTCGTACCAGGAACGGTACCCGACCAGAAGAACACTCCCAGAACTACCCCTCTAAAGGAAGTAGCCCGGATAGTAAGGAAGGAAGAGAGGTACAACCACTACACCCCCTTCAACGCTTCGCGAGGGTCCATTTACCTCGCCATCCGGGATAAGGGCCTACTCAGGAAGCCGGGTCCCATGAAAACCCCAATTGACAGAAAAAACTGTTACAAGTACTGTGACTTCCACGAGGATGTGGGACACAACACATTTGAGTACTACAACCTCTATAACCAGATTGAAGGATTGGTAAGGGTAGGCCTTTTGGCTAAATTCTTACAGCAGGTACAAGATAGCATCAAGAAGGGGAAGCAGGTACAGAGCAAGATGCAGGAGGCAGCAGAAAGACGGATGGACGGGGAGAAGGATTTGATGCAACAGATCCAGGTGATTCACACCATTAGTAGAGGCCCTACCTTGGCTGGAATCTCCAACAATTCGAGACAGAACCACACCAGGAAGATACCCAGGCTCAATACCGGTCATGAGGTACTCAAAGTCAACAATGGATCCCGAGATTCATCCTGCTCCACCAGGATTGTGTTCACAGAGGAAGATGTCTACAATATAGTTAAGCCTCATGATGATCCCATGGTAATTTCGGTACAAATCGCCAATTGTCAAGTTCACCGTGTCCTGATCGATATAGAAAACAGTGTTGACATCCTATTCAAGGGAGCACATGAGCAACTCAACTTGAAGAATTCATGTTACAACAGTTGCACCTTGCCTCTATGCCGATGGGATGGAAAATTCTGCCCGTGATAGTTGGAGAAGCTCCTCTTCAGCAGAACGTGACGATAGAATTCTTCGTGGTAGATACCTCGTCTGCTTACAACACAATTCTGGGTAAACCATTCCTATCAAGGTTAGGGGGTACTATCCATATATCACAACGTCTTGAAATTCCCAGTAGGAATAGAAGTAGGAGAAGTCAGGGGGAATCAACTGGCAGCCCATAACTGCTACGCGGTGTTTACCAATCCCGCTGCGCTTGCTAAATAATGCGCATATGTGATTGGTGAACCAAGCCAAAGGACACCGGAACAAGATCATTATGTCTTGGAAGATGGAGAGGTACCAGACATGATCATAGAAGAACAGGAGGAAGAGGAGCAGGGATGGGTCAGTGGGCATCCCGCGGATCAGTTAGAAGAAGTCTCAATTAGGGAAGATGATCTAACTAAGGTAGTGAAAGTTGGAGGGGGACTAGATTACAAAGTCAAGAGGGACTTAGTGGAACTCCTCAGTGAATACAATGATATCTTTGCTTGGAGCCACGAAGAGATGCCCAGAATCCCCCTAGGCTTGACCACTCATAGGTTGTCAGTAGATGCCACCTTCAAGCCAATAAAACAGAAGCGAAGACATTTCAACACTAAACGGAATGCCACAGTCCAGAAAGAAATAGACAAACTCCTAAAGGCCGGGTTCATCAGAGAATCCCAGTACCCCAAATGGATCGCCAAAGTGGTTGTGGTGACCAAGCCAAATGGGAAATGGCAAATGTGTGTTGATTATACCGACCTCAATCGGGCTTACCCCAAAGACAACTTCCCTCTACCCAAGATAGATCAACTGATTGACTCCATCGCTGGGAATAAACTCTTAAGCTTCATGGATGCTTTCTCGGGGTACAACCAGATCATGATGCACCCCTCAGATCAAGACAAGACCAGCTTTATCACCGGGCAAGGCCTCTACTGTTATAAGGTAATGCCATTCGGTCTTAAAAATGAAGGGGCCATGTACTATTGCATAGTGAACAAATTGTTCAAATATCAGATAGGAAAATCTATGGAGGTATACATAGATGATATGATTACAAAATCCCAGCAGACTAAACGACATACAGAAGACTTGCGCCAAACTTTTTAGGTGATAAGGCAGAACCAGATGAGACTAAACCCCGCAAAGTGTGCTTTCGGGGTAACGATGGGAAAGTTTCTAGGATTCATGGTGCATGAAAGAGGGATCGAGGCCAATCCTAAGAAGTTCAAAGCCATCCTAGATCTCAAGTCCCCTACAACACTCAAGTAGACATAAAGGTTAACTGGCCGGATAGCAGCATTGAACCGATTCAAATCCCGCTCCATTGATAAGTGCCTTCTTTTTTTTCAAAGTAATCAAACAGGGAAAGAAGATGAAGTGGGACGAACAAAGCGAACAAGCCTTCCAAGCTTTGAGGGAGTACTTAGCTAGCCCGCCTTTATTAGTAAAATCCACTCCAGGGGAGGAGCTCCTACTTTATCTGGTGGTTTCAAAAACTGCTACTAGCGGAGCCTTAGTAAAGGAGCGCAATGATGGGGTACATAGGCCAGTTTATTACGTGAGCCGTGCTTTCACCAAATCTGAGAAGAACTACACTCCCTTGGAGAAGCTCGCCTATTCCTTGGTAATTGTAGCCAGAAAACTCTGTCCCTACTTTCAAGCGCACACCATCGTGGTAGTCGCTGATCAACCCTTGCGACAATTCCTCCAGAGGCCAGATGTATCAGGTAGGTTGGTCTTATGGGCCCTAGAACTCACCTAGTTTGATATCAATTACAAGGCGAGAACCACGATCAAAGCCCAGACTCTAGCCGACTTCATAGTGGAGTTTAGCATGACTCCAGACCCGGATACTTCAACAGATTCAGATCTGAATCCTACCAATCCAGAATGACCCAAAGATAGCAGGACCTGGATCCTGTACGCTGATGGAGCATCAAGTTAGTCTGGATGCGGAGCAGGAATCATATTAACTGACCTTGAGGGGGTCAAGTGCAGTCATTGTTTCAGATTTTAGTTTAGAGTCACTAATAATGAAGCAGAATATGAAGCTTTACTAGTAGGAATGGGAGTAGCAGAGGCCCTAGGGGCTGATTTCCTCCTAGTCAAGAGTGACTCTCAATTGGTAGTTAACCATGTGTCAGGAGTGTACCAGGCAAAAGGTGACAACATGGCAGCATATCTGGCTAGAGTCTGAGAAACAATGAAGAGATTCAAAGGCGTGAAGATGGAATAAGTTCCTAGAGAGAAGAACCATCGTGCAGACGTCCTGGCCAAGATTGCAGAAGGTGAAGGACACGCCCTGCCAAGAGGGGTACTGCTCCAACTAATACCCTGTTGCAGCATAGCCAATGGCGCAGAGGTTCATCCGGTCAACTGACTCCCTTGCTGGATGGATCCGATAGTGGATTACCTTCAAAGTGACATTCTCCTCGCAGACTTAGATCAAACACGCAGGCTAAAGAGAACTGCTACTCGATACTGCCTTGTAGACGGATACCTTTATCATAGGGGGAAGTCCCTTCCACTATTGAGATATCTACATCCAGACGATGCACACTGGGCACTCAACGAGGTATGCACTGGGGACTATGGTAACCATGCATTAGGCGAGGTGCTTGCTTACCAGATACTTAGAATGGGTTATTTTTGGCCGGCTATACATTAGGATGCAAAGCTGTTTGCGCGATCCTTCGAAGCTTATCATAAGACAGCAAACCTCTATCATCTTCCTCCGGAAAGGCTCTCCTCGATCAGCACTCTATACCCATTTGCTATCTGGGGACTGGATCTAATCGGACCATTCCCTACTGCACCTGGCCAGGCTAAGCATGTAGTGGTGGCAATAAACTACTTTACCCGGTGGGTAGAAGCTAAAGGCTCTTACCCGGATAACTGAAGAAATGACCACCAGCTTTGTCAAGGAGAACAACGCCACTTCGGTACCCCGATGGCCATTATAACTGATCTGGGAAAGTAGTTTGACAATGCCAACTTCAGGGATTTCTAAGAAGACCAGAATATTGATCTGCGTTTTGCATCGGTAGCCCATCCTCAGAATAACGGGCTATTTGAGGCCACCAATAAGACCATTAAGAAGCTCATGAAGAAAAAACTCCAACAGAAGAAAAGTTTGTGGGTTGAAGAATTACCCAACGAATTATAGGCATACAGGATAACCAGGAGGACTGCAACAGGGGAAACCCCTTACTCGTTGGTATTTGGGACTGAAACAGTTCTACCTATCGAGCATAGGCTTATATCTTTCAAGGTCCAACATTACGAACCAGGAGATAATGAGACCAATTTGAGGGCCATCCTTGATCTTCTTAAAGAAAAGCAAAACAAAATCGCTGAAAAGGTGGCAGTTTACTAGAGTAAAATAGCCCGACACTTCAACAAGAAGGTGAGGATCCGAAAATTTAAAAAGGAGACCCAATTCTCAGGAAAGTAACTCAAAACACAGGAAAGAGGTCCGACGGGGTATTAGCACCCAATTGGGAAGATCCATACTTAATTAATGCAATGTTTCGGGGTTGCGCCTACAAGCTGGAAGACATGGAGGGTTATCCAGTTGACCACACATGGAATGCTGATCACCTTATGAAGTTCTATCCGTAGAAATTTTATGAAAGGCATATGTCGGATGACATGCATACCCCGAATTCACTTTGTATTTTCTGAAAAATTCAATAAAGTTAGTTTCTCTCCAACATGGCTCACCTGTGTTCATCCTACAAATTTTTCACCATAACTGAATCGCCTAGAGACCAGGAAAAAGCCTTATGGCGCTCCTACTGCATTGGTCGGGGTATACCCTCATCCAAGAAGGATCTGGTGCATAAATACCTAATTGGCATAGTTGCCTACCATACTGAAGATCCGGACTTGTGGCCTTAGTTACCTACCGTATCCTCAAGACCAGGAAAAAGCCTTATGGCACTCCTGCTGCCTTGGTCGAGGTATAACCTCCTCCAAGAAGGATCTGGTGCATAAGTGCCTAAAAGGCATAGTTGCCAACCAGACTAAACATCCGGACTTGTGGCCTTAGTTGCCCACCGTATCCTTAAGACTAGGAAAAAGCCTTATGGCACTGTTGCTGCCTTGGTCGGGGTATACCCTCCTCCAAGAAGGATCTGGTGCATAAGTGCCTAACAGGCATAGTTGCCTACCAGACTAAACATCCGGACTTGTGGCCTTAGTTGCCCGCCGTATCCTTAAGACCAGGAAAACACCTTATGGCTCTCCTGCTACCTTGGTAGAGGTATACCCTCCTCTAAGAAAACCTGGTGCTAAAATGGTCTTAGTTTCCTACCAGGACAAATCATCATAAGGATCAGGATACCTTACCGGGATACCTAATACCATACTTCACCGTATCTCCAAGAAAACCTGGTGCTAAAATGGCCTTAGTTGCCTACCAGGACAAATCGTCAAAAGGATCAGAATACCTTATCGAGATACCTGATACCATACTTCACCGTATCTCCAAGAAAACCTGGTGCTAAAATGGCCTTAGTTGCCTACCAGGACAGATCATTAGAAGGATAAGGACACTTGTCAAGATACCTGATACCTTACTTCGCCATATCTATACAAGAAGACATGGTGCTAAAGTGCCCTAGTTACCTACCAGGTGCGGATCGTCTAAGGATCAGGATACCTTGTTGGGATACATATTACCTTGCCTCACCGTGAACCCTGATGCTAAAAAGGGCTTGGGTCACCTACCAAATATACATCATCCAGACACCAAGATTCCTAGAACAAGAATGCCAGGCACCTGGGTTTGTAAATCTTTCCATCTAGGTATCAAGGTTCCTTGATACAGAAATATCAAGTACCACCATTCACCTATGAAAACAACTATGTACCAGGATTCCCAATCTGGAAGGCTTAAATACCCCGATTCCCTGAAATGAATCTCGTCTTAAGTCAAACGTTTCGAGGCTAGAGATACTTATTACCTTGATTTATGTTGTCTGGGTATAAATGTCAAAGCAAGCTCGACCATCAGCGAGGGTCAGAAATTTCTTACCAAAACCAAGTGAACACTTAACGGCAAAAATTTCCAATTGAATCCTACGAGAGGACTATCGTCTATAGCTATCTTTAAAAATAGTTCAAGTTTGATTTCCTTTATAGCAAGATGAACAAGCATGAAGATACTAAGTACCGGAAGCATCTCAAGTGAGTTTTATTTGAGTTATTAGCAAAGCATGTAGAGATCAGATTTTACTAGGGTGCATTTTAAGCAAGTAAGACAATATAGTTGCAAAAAAAAAAAGAAACTGCATTGATTAAACAGGGTGCCCAACCCTCATTTCCGGCCTACAAAGAGGTATATATAAAAAAAAAAACAACACACAAAAGAAAAGCAAATCTGTCATCCCTCTTCTCCTCTATATTTTCCTCCTGTCTGGCCGCTTCTACTTCAGTGACCTCAGGTGCAATACCAGTTTGGATCCCCCCAACATCCGTTACCCTAGATTCAGTTGGAGCCTCTTCTTCCTCCATTAACGCAATAACAGAAGGAGGAGTGGAATCCTACGTCAAGTTCTCCTGAGTAGTGGGAGAATCCTGGGCCACCTTCTCAAGCATATCAGTTGGAACATCAGCAGACAGATCAGGCCTCTACGTTAGGATAGGATCCATATCTACAAGATTTATTGGAGGAGCCCCTTGGCCTGGATCACCACCTGATAACTGTGCAGCCTTGGCCATGATCTGATCCCAATCCCAATCCCAATTCAATGTGGCTCGGAGGTCGAAAGAAGGAGGCAAAGCTGTGGCCATTTCATAGCAAGCAGTGAAGTAGCCATCTTTAAAAGAGGAGCCCTCCATGGTCTCCAAGTCATGCATTGTATCCCCGCAGGAGTTGATTCTCGTCCTACAACAGTCTTTTCTCCCTCTTCAAGCACTCTCTCTCCTTTCGATGATGTAATGACCAGATTGTCTTAGTATCTAAGCATCGCTCAAAACGACTAGCTTCCACCAAGGTAGAGGATCGAACCAAAATTGGTATGATTTTAGCCCTCACTTCCTTCTCTTTTTGCTTGATTCTTATGCAATATCCCATGATTTAATGGTGTGAATTAAGTGTCTTCAGGTTTTTATAAAGTTCAGAGACATTGGAGTAATATTGGTGGCAAAAGGGGCTGAAATTGTAAAAAGTGTGTGTAGATCATTCATCTTCAAAGAGGTATATCTCTCTCCTCAGATCAAACAACATTTCCAATTACATATATTCAAAAAGCCCTGGAACTCTACTTTCCAGTGGTTTTTACGGATTGCAATTCCGAGTCTTCTGTAGGAAGTTATGCCCATTTTAGTAACTGCTGCGCACTCCCTATCGCCACGGCGACCAAATGGCGACCCCATGGCGAACTCCACTTTCTAGAAGCAGCAAAATGGACGTTTTCAAGCAATTTTTGAGGGGTATTCTTGTCCTTTCATGCCTATTTCTAACCCTAGCCTTCAAAACATATAAATACACCATTTTTATAGAGAATGGACAACTCTTGACAACTCTTGTTCATCAAGAAACCTTCCTAATCCTACCATTCTCCTCTCCAAAAACACTTAGATTACTCCACCTAAATCATTCCTCTCTTTCCATCTTCTCCACCCATTTCCTTTGTCACTTTCCATATGACTCCACCTATCTAGACACATCCTTAACACCCAATCTTTGCACAAGATTCAAGCAAGGAAGCTCAAGGGAGGATTAAGCTTACAAGAGAGACCCAAGGGTGATTTCTCTACATTTTACTTCCATTTCTTGTTTGTTATTATGTGTAATTAAACCCCCATTTTAGGGTGATGATTTGAGAGATTATTTGGACATTGAGTATTTATTAAAGCTTTGGATATTATGTTTGTATAATTATAGTTCTATTTACTTTTTAATTAGATCTTGCACTTATGTGATTAAATGAGTATTGACACACTTATTGATTACAATATGTTGTAGGATTTATTTGTGATAAAATTGGTTAAGTTATTGACACACTTGATTGATTAGAGCACATAGTGAATAGGTTAGGTTGTTGGTGGGGATATCACCCCAATTGCCTAGGCCATTTGATCGTCACTAACCGATCCCACCTTGACCCCCTTTCCTTAATCTGTTAGGCATTTTGGTAGGAAGTTGTTTAGGGTTCGTAGTGACGACCTAAACAACACTTTCGAATGAGATCGGTCCTTGATTGTGTAGATTGTGCATTAATGAAGTTTTGTATGAATTGCTCAATGGTCCATTAGCTACTCTATCATTTCCCTAAACCTCTCTTAATTGTTTAAACCCATTTTCTTATCTAAGTTGTTTGTATTGGATTCCTATCTCCATTCATATTCTCTTTACATTTTTGTACATTTATTTACATGCATTGTTTGGTGGTTTCTCAAACCACACACTATCCCACTAATCATGATTTACTTATTTGCACCCTAGTTAGACTAACTTAGATTAGATAGCAAATTGATTAATCTAACCTAATCCCTGTGGAACGAATCTTAAGCTTACCGCTTTACTAGTTTTTAAAACTTAAAGCACATTGAGTAAGAATTCATTTATAAATATTCTTTTGATAATTCCCAATTTGGTAACGACACAAAAAGCGAGTCATCAAAATGGCGCCGCTGCCAGAGATTGGTGTTTGGATTAGTTGATTTGTGTTATTTCTTTTTGTAGTTAGATTTTTTTTTTTTTAGGTAGTGTGTCATTTTCGTTATTTTTAGATTTTCTAGTTTTGTTTTCTTTTGTATCTTGTGTTTTCTTTCGTTTTTCTTTTTTTGTTTTCTTTTCAGGAACAATGGATCACTTTGACTTGCAATTGGCTATATTCAACCGGGACATGGAATTATTTGCCTCAAGGAACTCGAGGGAAGAAAGAGATCATGACTCAAATTCTTCCAACATGAGGCCGAAGGATGGGGATCCCGAGGAAGAAATGCTGGAGGACATCCGAGCATCACAAATGTCGTACGAGTATACTTTGAATGGATGTTTGGAGGCAAGTGCACTTAGGTTTTCAGGATTAGAAGCTTCGTTGAGAAGAATAGAAGTGCACATCGGAGCTATCATGGAAGCCATGCAAGCACAAGAGAGCCAAGAGTTCCCAAATCTACCTATGCTAGAAGAAGCTACCACCATCCATTGGAAGGGTGAGAATGTAGAACACAATTATTTTCATAATTATGCCATGGAGTCTTCTAGTGTTGTAGGTGAAGAAGTAGGAGAAGAGGAGATGAATGAAGAAATGAAGGAATCAAAGCCTCATGTTCCTCCTACTATTTCTCAAAGCCGCCTACTTAAAAGCATTTGGTATAGGTTGTTTCCTAAACTTATCAAGCCACTTTTTGAAGTGAACATTTACTTGCCTTTGCTTTATGTGATTAGGAACACGCCGGCGTGCAACAAATTCTTCCAAGACCTAATCGCATATAGGTGCATATTCGAAACCTTGGAATTCGGTTGACCGATCCAAGTAACACATCTAGCGGGGACGTAAAACCAAGCGCTTGGTGGGATGCACCCCACCTAGGTATAATTTCTTTCTTTGTTCATTTTATTTTTCTTTTTAGTTTTCACATTTTTGTTTAGAATAAGTGTGTGGTTTGTTTGTGTTGTGTTTAATGCCTAGGGTAGTGTTTGAGTTCTTGCCTTCCATGCTTCGTTTATTCATTGTCCATGCATCTCAATGTCTTATATAGATTGAAGACAATGTTTAGATTAGGTTTGGGGGTGTGGATTCATTATTTGAGTCATTTTTCATTTTATTTTTTCAAGTTTTTCTTTGACCTTTGCGGAAGTTCCCTGTTTTGAAATTTTTGAGGCCAAATGTTTCATTAAAACTGTACTTCTTGGTGAGGAAATAAATTATTTTTCCCATGCTGTGTTCTTCAAATTTTTGATACGGTTCCAACGGTATAAAGAACGTAAAATTCTGGGTAGCGGTTTATAAGTTATGAACGTTTCTTCGACCAAAGGTCATGTTGAAATTCTGCACGCGAACCATTTTCGAAGTCCGTTTCCACACTTTTGCAATTTGAATTTTGAAATGTTTTCTAAATAAAAAGTGTGCATTTACTTGTCTAATTTCCAGTTGCAAAATTGGAGAATGTTTTATTGAGTATTTTTGAAAATATCAACTGAAGAGCGGACATAGGTCGAATTCAAAAGTCACCAGTTTTTTGGAATTTTGTCCTCCATATGTAGATGTTCTTTCATATTGTGTTTTTTATTGATTAAGTTTGTTTCTTTTAGAGTAATAAATGTGTTCCAAACTCTTATTGGCAATTGCATGTATTGAGTATATATTTATTTGCCGGAACTTTCTAATGTGCTTAGTTCTTGTGTAGATTTTCTATTGCTTCTTGAGGAAGTGTGTTGTGTTGCTTGTGTGTTGAAGCAAGGTTTCTTTATCTCTTGGGATGAAACAAAGACAACTTGTGAGTCTTGGAGGGACAAGCAAGCCAAGAGTGCTCATAAAAAGGGCGAGAGCCTTATCCTAAGAAAAGCAACATTTTGGAGTTTGGAGTGCCGGAGGTGGGAGGCATCCCACCTAGGTACAATTTATTTCTTGCTTTTTAATTTGTTTTATTTCTTGCTTTTTAGTTTCTTGTTTAGAATAAGGGTGTTGATTATTTTTTATAGTGGATTTAGGCTTAAATGATCACATATTTTGTCCACATGGATTGTGATGTGACTCTTGATGAACTTACATTGCCATATCTCTTGAGTTGATGATGAATATATAGGATGTTAATGAATGCAACACTTGATTCAATTTTTGGGATAAATTTTAAATGGACATTAAAATGTGTTTTTGAAACTCTTTGATTGTGGATGTATATTGTGCCGAACTTACCAGTATATGCCCCAAAGACATTGAGGACAATGTCTAATTTAGGTTTGGGGGTGTGTGCACATCATCATCTCTTGTTTGCAATTATGTGCAAAAACATTTTGAGCCTAAATATTTCAAAATTTTCAAAAATCTTGTGATAATGCCATGTTTGAGCATATTTTGCTTGTTGAGATTGTGCCTTTGTGTGTGCAAGTAAGGAATTGTGTATCTTTGCCTTGCTTAGTTTAGACTAACTTCATGTCATTTAGGGTTGCATTGCTCAAGGCGCGCTAGTTCTTTTGTCTTGATGTTGGAGTGAATGTTCAATTGTGCTTGAATGTTAGGAATTAATAGTGGAGACTTCCCGTGAGGTTCACAAACACGACCTTAAAAAGCGTATTTGAGGGAAAGTTTTCACTCTTTAAACACTCATTCAAACACACATGTTATGCATATTTTAAAATGTCTCATTCGCACTTAAATGTTGTTTGCCATAGAACATATGGACTGCTTATGGATGCCTTAATTTACTTTGTGGACACATCTTTAGAAATGATTTTAGGCAATGCATGTGAAAAACCACCAAATTGGCCTAAATACTTCCTATCCTTCTATATGTGTGCTCCATTGCCCATTTGAAGCCAAATACAATTAAGTTTTTCATTCATGAACCACATCAACATAAACCGTATAGCCTAAACACTAGACTTACCTTGTACCAAATGGTTTGCTAAGAGGATTAGGGGTTGAATGTAAGCTTTGAGGAGTATTAAAATGTAAGACGTGTACCTAGGCAAGTATGTATGTGCAAACACATGTAAACGATGAAATGCAATGCTTGAAAAGAAAAGACAAGCAAAGAAAAGAAAAGAAAAGTATAGCAAAAGAAAGAAAAGAAAAAGAAAAAAAAATGAATGAGGCACTAAGTGCCTAGATCAATTATGTGGAATTAAATGAGCTACTCAATGAAAATTAAGAGTAAAAAATGCACATATTAAATTGTAAGCCTGGACGCCAAAGTGTGGAATATGCAAGTTGTAATGAGCAAGTTGTGCTTAATTAGAATGTATGCCTTAGTGTGACCTTAGGGTGTTTGTTATCAATTCTTCCCATTTATTGACTGACCATTCACCTTTGGCCCCATTACAACCAAATGAAAGACCTATTTGATCTTTAGGGATGTCCACTTTGGAAATTTTGGTTGATGCATGTTCTTTCCGGTTCATGGCTTTCAATCCCTTTCATGAGACAAATTTTCAAAAATTGTGTTTTTAAATGATCATGTGCAATTATATTTGATATCCTGAACATGAACTCATATTGCATATGGATTGTGAGTGAAGCCTAGGAATCTGTGTGAAAATGAGAGAATCCGGTGAGGATTAGATGTCGAGGCGAATTGCATTCTTTTTCGAATGGCACTCTAGCTTTTGAAACTTTAGCATCTTGAATGTAGGATCACATTGCGTGCAATGTTTACTTAGAGTGGTATGACTTTAATCTTCATTTAGCATCTCTTACATGCACATTTTTCCTAATGAGCACAACGTTGATTAAATCTTTTCACTTATGGTTTTGCAAGTCGAATATTGACTTTTGAGTCTTTTTCAAAGAGTTGGCGTTTTAATGTTGATTGTGTGATATTTAGACATATGTCCATGTGTGCTTATGTTGTTTTGCTCGAGGACGAGCAAAAGATAGGTTTGGGGGTATTTGATCGAACCAAAATTGGTATGATTTTGGCCCTCACTTCCTTCTCTTTTTGCTTGATTCTTGGGCAATATCCCATGATTTAATGGTGTGAATTAAGTGTTTTTAGGTTTTTATAAAGTTCAGAGGCATTGGAGTAATATTGGTGGCAAAAGGGGCTGAAATTGTAAAAAGTGTGTGCAGATCATTCATCTTCAAAGAGGCATATCTCTCTCCTCAGATCAAACCACATTTCCAATTACATATATTCGGAAAGCCCCGGAACTCTACTTTCCAGTGGTTTTTACGGATTGCAATTCCGAGTCTTCTACAGAAAGTTATGTCCATTTTAGTAACTGCTGCGCACTCCCTGTCGCCACAGCGACCAAATGGCGACCCCATGGCAAACTCCACTTTCTAGAAGCAGAAAAATGGACGTTTTCAAGCCATTTTTTAGGGGTATTCTTGTCCTTTCATGCCTATTTCTAACCCTAGCCTTCAAAACATATAAATACACCATTTTTATAGAGAATGGACAACTCTTGACAACTCTTGTTCATCAAGAAACCTTCCTAATCCTACCATTCTCCTCTCCAAAAACACTTAGATTACTCCACCTAAATCATTCCTCTCTTTCCATCTTCTCCACCCATTTCCTTTGTCACTTTCCATATGACTCCACCTATCTAGACACATCCTTAACACCCAATCTTTGCACAAGATTCAAGCAAGGAAGCTCAAAGGAGGATTAAGCTTACAAGAGAGACCCAAGGGTGATTTCTCTACATTTTACTTCCATTTCTTGTTTGTTATTATGTGTAATTAAACCCCCATTTTAGGGTGATGATTTGAGAGATTATTTGGACATTGAGTATTTATTAAAGCTTTTGGATATTATGTTTGCATAATTATAGTTCTATTTACTTTTTAATTAGATCTTGACTTATGTGATTAAATGAGTATTGACACACTTATTTATTACAATATGTTGTAGGATTTATTTGTGATAAAATTGGTTAAGTTATTGACACACTTGATTGATTAGAGCACATAGTGAATAGGTTAGGTTGTTGGTGGGGATATCACCCCAATTGCCTAGGCCATTTGATCGTCACTAACCGATCCCACCTTGACCCCCTTTCCTTAATCGGTTAGGCATTTTGGTAGGAAGTTGTCTAGGGTTCGTAGTGACGACCTAAACAACACTTTCGAATGAGATCGGTCATTGATTGTGTAGATTGTGCGTTAATGAAGTTTTGTATGAATTGCTCAATGGTCCATTAGCTACTCTATCATTTCCCTAAACCTCTCTTAATTGTTTAAACCCATTTTCTTATCTAAGTTGTTTGTATTGGATTCCTATCTCCATTCATATTCTCTTTACATTTTTGTACATTTATTTACATGCATTGTTTGGTGGTTTCTCAAACCACACACTATCCCACTAATCATGATTTACTTATTTGCACCCTAGTTAGACTAACTTAGATTAGATAGCAAATTGATTAATCTAACCTAATCCCTGTGGAACGAATCTTAAGCTTACCGCTTTACTAGTTTTTAAAACTTAAAGCACATTGCGTAAGAATTCATTTATAAATATTCTTTTGATAATTCCCAATTTGGTAACGACACAAAAAGCGAGTCATCAGTAGCCTTTTTGCCCTCCTCAGCCTCAGCTGCAGCTGCAGCTTAAACCCAGGGAGCCACACTCTGTTGGGCTTGAGACAGCTCCTGCTTGGCATCCACCAATTCATCCTAAAGCCCGAGGTAGGCCTCCTTCAAGGTAGACAGCTACCTCTCCATAGCCAAGGCAAACTTGAAACCCTACAAAAAAATGGGGAGTTAGTACCTAAAAAAAAATAACAGCAAGAGAGAAGACAGGATTCTACCTCAGCTAAAACAGAGGCACCCTTGGCAGCCAGGATGTCCGAGGGTATCTTTGCCATGCTCGCTAGGCTCCCTCTAGGACAGGAAGCAATAAAGCGGGATACTACCTCATCATGGATAATGTCCCTTGACCACGATCCCAAAGGAATGTTGGTTGCCTGGGAGGGGGTTGAAGCAGTTTATTTCTTCTTTTCCACCTCGGCTTGAACCTTGGCAGGCATTACTGGAGGAGGAGAAACATGGGGAGTAATCATAGTAGGCTTTGGAGCAGTAGCTTTACGCGTCTACCTTTGGGTCTTGCCTGGTGAACCTCGAGCCTTGGCCGCCCGAGCTAGCATTGCACTCAGGGAGGGGTGTGCAGTAGGAGTAGAAATAGATGCCTTGGCAGGCGACCTCGCAGAAGTAGGAGGATGAGCAAAAGCTGTAGCAAGCCACGCAGACCCGGGCATAATCTTGGCATCTAAAGAAGGAGAAGGGAAGAGAGAAGAAGAAGAAGAAGAAGAAAGTAGGCCAATATCACCCGGCCTGGAGGAAGACGGAGAATTGGGCTCTAGGAGGGTAGAAGAAACTGCCAAGAAGAAGAAAATGTAATAAGAAAAAGGGAAGAAAAAGATATACATACATATAAGTAATAGAGATAAATAAAGCTACATACCTAGAAGAGCAATAGAGATCCTCAGGTATCTCTCCAGAAGGTTTCCTTCAAAAGCATCCAAAGTAGGATACTTCATGTTCATATAGCCCCTCCTCATAATCCTCTTAAGGATATTTTAGGATTCCAGAGAAAGCACCCCTTTGGCCCATTTGTCTTTTACAGTGAACTGGGTGGGGACTAAGTATTCAACACCTCCAATGAAGGCTGCCCCTAATCTCCCTCAACCACGATCCACTCCTTTTTCCAGAGTGCGGCATACTTCATGTTTGCCTAGGGAACAAGGAACTTCATCTCGTTGTACGCCCTCGGATAGAATTGACCCCGGGGTACCAAGTTCGCTATCTGGAATACGTAGCGGAGCTTGTCGAATCCTGGCTCCCTGTCCACCTTGTCTCGCTCACACTGCTCCTTCAAGAGCACCAAGAACCCATTCAAGTGTTTCCAAAACCCCTGGCGAGATCTGTACGGGGCCAACTCCAAAGCGACGAGGGCCCGACGTAAGGTGGGGTGAAGAGGAAACCGGACCCTGCATTCGAATGCCACCTTATGGATAAGGAGACGATCCCGAGGGGGAGTATATACATAATAACCCTAGTGAGGAAGGGACAGGGTAATGGAATCATGGATCTTTTAGTCCCTTCTTAGCTAAGCAAGGGTATTCAGCGTGCACACTAAACTCAAAGTCCTAACAATTCTCCTAACACCATATGAGTAGTCTAGGATAAAACCACTGTACAATACAGAATGGACTGCAGCTGTAGATTAATCACAAATAAAGTATCTAGCTTTATTTTCTTTCTACAAACTATTTAGATTGCAGTCTCAAACTAAATTTCTCTATATATGACATTCATATACTCAGTTTGAGATTACATCTAGCAATTTTGGATGTTTGTATATATGATAGTGCTTATTTCTAAACATTGAGATTACATCTTTTATGTTTGTTTCCTGGGTAAACCCGGGTATTTAACATGTTTAAATAAGTGTTTCAGATTATTTTCTAGTTGAAGGGCTAAAGTGTAAAAATAAAGAAATGTTGGGGCAAAATTGCAATTTTCCAAAGTTGGATTATGTACCCTTAGTTCTGTGATTAGGGGCCACAATTCTTGGCAATGATTCAAAGTTTTAAAATTATGTGCCCTAGGGCCGCAGAATTAAGGAGCAGAATTTAGGGGAGCTGAAATTGAAAATTTCCTACAGAATGCTCAAACTCCTTATAATGATCTAGGTTTTTTGCTACCTATTTTTGGAAAGCCCCAGAAGTCTTCTTTCAAACGGTTCTGAAAGAACATACTTCTGATGTTTGTGGAGAAAGTTATGCCCCTTTTTGTAACAGTGCACGCTGTTGGAAACCCACCCATGAAATGCCCAAATTTTTAGCCACTTTTGCAAGGGCATTCTCATCCTTTCACCCCATTTCTGCCCTAAACTTTCATCACACTATAAATATCCCCTTTGCTAAAGACAAATCAAAATCCCCAACTCTCTCTCTCTCTCTCTCTCTCTCTCTCTCTCTCTCTCTCTCTCTCTTTCTTCCACCCAACTCTCTCTTTCTTCCATTTTCTTCATCTCATTCACCTTCTCCACCAAATAAGTAAGAGATCCAAGCTCCCACCATGGGAGCTCACCACACACTTCCACCACCTCATTTAGACATCTACCATCCATCTTGGAGTAGATTACAAGGAGCAAGAAGTGGTCTTTGGACCAATTTCGAGCTAGGAAAGCATTGAGAATCTTTGGAGGAGTTGTCTTTAAGGGTTGTTTCTGTTTACTCTTTTCCTTGTATATCTTGTTTTTCTTGATGTGTATCACCAATTTGGGGTTGTTGTAAACCTACACTTATTGCAATATATGTATGATTGTTCTTATATTCTTTGAGTTTTAATCTACTTTTTGCTTATCTATGATTAAATCTCTATTGTGATATTCATGTGTGTGATGGGTCTAAATTAATATGTGTCCATGATGGAATTAGGAGTAGAGTAATTTAGCATTCCATGATTGTTGATTGATTGATGGATGATCCAAATTTTAATGTTTAGAATGATTTGAGTATTGAGTATTAGCTCCAAAGAGTGGGAGAAGTTTGATTGATCCATGTACTTGCTAAATTAGACTTTGGTTCAATATTCTTGTGCTTAATGGGTCTTTGTTTTCAAAGGCACAATTGCTCACCCATGGCTTGGGTTAGGTGATGAATTGATTTTGGTTAATTCCTCAATCAAGAGAATGAACCCCTAACTTAAATAGAATGGTCTTAATGAATAACAAGCAACTTGTTACATGTAGTTGTTTGGTAAGCTTGTTTCAATTTTTAGCCATCCTAAGGAGATTGATAAAACCGAATCCTTATCTAGAGTAAAGACAAATTGAATTCTTCTTGTGCTTGTGTAGTTATAGGGGTATTTCATTGCTTAATGCTTTTACTCGGTTAGCCACCTTGTAAATTATATTTAGGTTGTGTTATATATCGCGTGATTCACATTAACATGTCCAACGTGATATCCTCTACATTTGACCAGTAAGTTGAGAGATCACTAGACTGGCATGTAGAACTCATGTGTGTGTCCCATGGTCCTTAATGAATCCAAGCATTTATGCATGGATGTAATCTCTAAGACATCGAGAGAGATTATAGATTAATTAAGGGGACACAAGCATATAACATATGTGTTGTATGGGTATCTCGTATTCTTAATGCTTTTACTTGGTTGTCATCTCGTATTTGGTTAGCCATTGTTAATGAATTATTAGCTGTAGTATGGCCCACGTGGTTGTGCATTACATGCCCAATGAAATAACCACTGTATATGACCAAATAGTTGAGAGATCACTAGGCTGGCGTACAAGGCTCGTGTATGTGTCCCAAAGCACTTAATGAATCCATGCATTGTGTGGATGTGATTTCTTAGACTCGAGAGAGATTAGAGATCAATTAAGGGGACACGAGCCTATGATATAATTGCACATTTGAGGGACTAAGTGAGTCTAGCGCTTAATTAAGAGGATTGTTACGGTTGAATCATTTCTTTAGTGTAACCACATTTCATGCCATCTCTCCATTCCATTTTATCCATGTAAATATTTGATGAGCGTCGTTTGTGTACTCAACAAAATGATATTAAAATGTGATCGTTTTGAAAACCTTTTTTAACCACTTAAAAATCCACTTAGATATTAAATTAGAAAAGTGGCAAGTAGGATTTGTTCCACAGGGAATTAGAGTGATTAGTTGAATAAATTAACTAATCTATATGCAATAAAATAAATCATAAAAATATGGATGAGTGAATGGGTTGTCAAGCCATCAAACATACATGAAAAATAAACCTAATAACTAATAAAAGAATACTTAACAAATCTAGATAAGATAAATGGAATTAACAATCAAGAGAATAGCTAGGGAATTAATGGGATCACAAATGGATTACGGGAAATGCTTATCAAGCTACTTTAGTAAACGAATCTCATAAATGTTAACCAATTGATTTCTAAAATGTGTTTAGGTCACTATTATGAACCCTAAACAACTTCCCACCGCAATGCCTAACCGATTAAGGAAAGGGGGTCACGGCGGGATCGGTTCATTACAATTAACGGTTTAGATTATCGCGGTTGATATACCCTCCGATAATCTATCATAGTCACTATGTTCTCAATCCATCAAGGTTGTCAATCCAATCAAGATTATAATCAACTAGTGGGTATACATGTCAATTATATAATGCAAAGAATCTAATTATAAAATGAATAGAACACAAATAGAAATTAATAGATATTAAAGCTTAAGCAAATCCCAATCCAAATATTCTCACATCAAAACCCTAGAAAAGGGATTTAATTACACATATTACAATCAAAGGGAAGGCAAGTAAAAGATTAGGAAATCACCCATGGGCCACCTTTTGTAAGCTTGATCCTTTCCTTGCCTTTAATGCTCCTTGTGTAAAGAGTGGATGATGAGGATGTGTCTAGATAGGTGGAGTCAAATGGGAAGTGACTAAGGAGATTTGTGGAGAAGATGGGAAGAAAAGGAATGATTAGGGGAGGTAATCTAGATGTTAAGTTTAGGTAGGAGAGAAAATGGAGAGAAAAGGAATGGTGGAGAAAGGAGGTTTCTTGGTGGTCAAGAGTTGTCTAAAAGAGGAAAAATAGTGATGTATTTATAGGTGTGAAAAGCTAGGGTATGAAATGGGTATGAAATGACAAGAATACCCCTCTTGAATGCCAACACTGGAATTCCTACGCTGGAATTCCAACGTGGTCGCCACTTGTCCTTCTAGGTCGCCATGGCGACCTCTCATGGGTTCTTCTGTCACCATGGCGACCAAATGGCAACCAAGTGGCGACCATTCCCACTTTGGAATTCCTATGTTGGAATTCCTATGTGGTCGCCATTTGCAAGTGTAGGTCGCCATGGCGACCTCAAATGGCGACCATGGGATGCTTTGTAATTTCCTCTGTCGCCGTGGCGACCATGTGGCGACATTTCTTCCAAAGCTTTTGCCTTCCGCTCCACTTCCATAAGCAACTTCCTTGTCTTCCTTGCACACTCTTCTTCGAATTCTTCAAATAGCCTTGCAAGGTCTTTGAATTCCCTTGATGTGGAATTCCCCTCAATTTCAAGTCTCCCAAATTGTACTTCCAACTCCTTGTTCTTGTTGGAGACTTCTCCTACCTTCCTCTGTAAGGTAGCATTTTCTTCTTTGAGCATGTTTACTTCAAGAGTGAGCTTCTCATTTTTCCCTTCAAGCTCTTCAATCTTCACCTTCCCCAAGGCCTCCTTTTCTTCTAACTCCTTCATCGTGAGTTGTAATTTTCTTTCCAATTCTTCCTTCCCTTGGGAGGTTTCCACCAATCTCTCTTGAAGTAAAGCTAATCTTTCTTCCAATTCCGTGCCTTGCTCTTGGTTCCTTGGCGGTTCCTCCACAACTTTCGCTCCATTCTCATATACTTGTACAAGAGCGTGTACACGGCTCCTTGTCCTCCCTTGCTTGGGATACACCGATTCTATTGATTGATCCGGCCAACTAGGGATCACATGGTTGGACATCCTCTCCTCATGTGCTCGTTGTGCGGATTGGAATAGCTCCATGGTCTTTCGTTGAGAAGCATGGATGCTATTAATCTCCCGAAAGTGATCCTCCATGAAATTTTTCCTCTCATCATCTGTGGCATTTGATTGGCATGATGAGAAGGAATCTTGGTTCATCCACCAATCCGCATTGAAGCCATTCCCATGAGTCTCGTAGCTAGGCCCTTGATTTTGCATGAAGAAATCCATAGAATCCTGAAACAAAAGAAACAAAACTACCAAAGAAGTAAAAAGAAACTAAAAGACTAAAAATTAATAAAAACTAAACAAAGAAAAGTTAATTGATTCAATAACCGCTTTAATTCCCCGGCAGCGGCGCCAATTTTGATGAGCGTCGTTTGTGTACTCAACAAAATGATATTAAAATGTGATCGTTTTGAAACCTTTTTTAACCACTTAAAAATCCACTTAGATATTAAATTAGAAAAGTGGCAAGTAGGATTCGTTCCACAGGGAATTAGAGTGATTAGTTGAATAAATTAACTAATCTATATGCAATAAAATAAATCATAAAAATATGGATGAGCGAATGGGTTGTCAAGCCATCAAACATACATGAAAAATAAACCTAATAACTAATAAAAGAATACTTAACAAATCTAGATAAGATAAATGGAATTAACAATTAAAATAATAGCTAGGGAATTAATGGGATCACAAATGGATTACGGTAAATGCTTATCAAGCTACTTTAGTAAACGAATCTCATAAATGTTAACCAATTGATTTCTAAAATGTGTTTAGGCCACTATTATGAACCCTAAACAACTTCCCACCGCAATGCCTAACCGATTAAGGAAAGGGGGTCACGGCGGGATCGGTTCATTACAATTAACGGTTTAGATTATCGCGGTTGATATACCCTCCGATAATCTATCCTAGTCACTATGTTCTCAATCCATCAAGGTTGTCAATCCAATCAAGATTATATAACAAATTATCCTAAGCAAGATTATAATCAACTAGTGGGTATACATGTCAATTATATAATGCAAAGAATCTAATTATAAAATGAATAGAACACAAATAGAAATTAGTAGATATTAAAGCTTAAGCAAATCCCAATCCAAATATTCTCACATCAAAACCCTAAAAAAGGGATTTAATTACACATATTACAATCAAAGGGAAGGCAAGTAAAAGATTAGGAAATCACCCATGGGCCACCTTTTATAAGCTTGATCCTTTCCTTGCCTTTGATGCTCCTTGTGTAAAGAGTGGATGATGAGGATGTGTCTAGATAGGTGGAGTCAAATGGGAAGTGACTAAGGAGATTTGTGGAGAAGATGGGAAGAAAAGGAATGATTAGGGGAGGTAATCTAGATGTTAAGTTTAGGTAGGAGAGAAAATGGAGAGAAAAGGAATGGTGGAGAAAGGAGGTTTCTTGGTGGTCAAGAGTTGTCTAAAAGAGGAAAAATAGTGATGTATTTATAGGTGTGAAAAGCTAGGGTATGAAATGGGTATGAAATGACAAGAATACCCCTCTTGAATGCCAACACTGGAATTCCTACGCTGGAATTCCAACGTGTGATGAGGTCGTTTGTGTACTCAACAAAATAGTAAAAATGATAGTTTTTGGTTGATTCTTGAAAACTCTTTTAAAGCCACTTAATCCTTTTAAAATGTGATTAGATAGCAAAATAGTGAGCAAGTTCGTTCCACAGGGAATGGAGTGTTAATTAGATAAATTGACTAATCTTAGAACAATAAAACAAATCATAGAGTTTGATAAATGTGTGGTTTCTAAAGCCACCAATGCTAAACTACTCAAATGAAAATACACAAAAATGATATGAAAAATAGAATACTCAACACCTTGATAAGAATAGTGATAAAATCAATTAATGAGAGAACTAGGGAATAGATCGATTAACACTTGGATGTGGGTAAGCTACTAGCATCATTAATGTACCAATCTCATTATGTTAACCACTTAGAGGCTTAGATTAGTGGGGTTGATATACCCACCACTAATCTATCCTATCCAATGGGTTCTTAATCACACAAAGGTTGTCAATCCACATGTGAATATATAACAAATTATTCCACTCAAGATAGCAATCAACAAGTGATATACAAGTCAATTATAATGAATGAAATCTAATTAAATTGAATGAATAGAACACATAAGAGATTCATTACAAGCTAGACTAAACCCACAACCAATTGTTCCTCAAATCTATCCCCTAGATTAGGGGTTTAGTTACACATAATTGCAATAAATGAAAAGAAGTAAATGATAAGGAAATAACCCTTGGGTCACCTTCTTTAAGCTCAATCCTTCTTCTCCTCTATGCTCCTAGATGCAAGGAATGGAGGATGAGGAAATGTCTTGGAATGTGGGTGTTTTGGTGGAAAGTTACTAAGGATTTTGGTGGAGAAATGGTGGGATGAGGAATGATGTAGTGAAATAATCAAGGTTTTGTGTTGAGGGTTGGATGGATTAGATGAGTTCAAGGAGAGAAATGGAGGATGATGAAAAATGTGCCATGGAAGATGATCTAGATCTGAGGTTGAGTTCTCTCAATTTTCTCTCTGATTTTCGATTCTTTGAAAGTGAAGAGACGCTCCATATATATACTCACTCATGGACATGTACTGGTAACGACTTGATTCGCTGATGTGGAGCCTTGGTCGCTATTTGGTCGCTATGGCGAC
Organism: Acer campestre; assembly: GCA_954870605.1. Lineage (NCBI taxonomy): Eukaryota > Viridiplantae > Streptophyta > Magnoliopsida > Sapindales > Sapindaceae > Acer > Acer campestre. The sequence goes on along the minus strand of OX940800.1, from coordinate 28,409,000 downwards.
CATGGAGCGTAAAACGGTTAGATGAAAATGTCGCTCTGAAAACCATCTTTCTCGCTCTTTGTCAAGTGGCGAACATGACCAAAATGTGTAGAGGTCGCTCTTTGTGCATCAAGGTCGCTCTGGCGACCATAAGTGGCGACCTTGGAAATGTGAAGAGGTCGCTCTTTGTGCATCAAGGTCGCTCTGGCGACCATAAGTGGCGACCATGCCTACGTTGGAATTCCTACGTTGGAATTCCTATGTGGTCGCCACTTGTCCTTCTAGGTCGCTCTGGCGACCATAAGTGGCGACCTTGGAAATGTGAAGAGGTCGCCCTTTGTGCATCAAGGTCGCTCTGGCGACCATAAGTGGCGACCATGCCTACGTTGGAATTCCTACGTTGGAATTCCTATGTGGTCGCCACTTGTCCTTCTAGGTCGCTCTGGCGACCATAAGTGGCGACCTTGGAAATGTGAAGAGGTCGCCCTTTGTGCATCAAGGTCGCTCTGGCGACCATAAGTGGCGACCATGCCTTGAGTGCACTAGGTCGCCACTTGCAAGGGAGGTCGCCAGAGCGACCCCAAGTGGCGACCCCACCTGATTGTTTTTGTGACCTTCTGTCGCCATGGCGCTCAAGTGGCGCCCAAGTGGCGACCTTTTGATGCCTTTGGGAACTCTTCTGTCGCCATGGCGCTCAAGTGGCGACCTCCATTGCCCAAGTGGCGAAAATGCCCTGTTTCTTCTCATTTGTGAGACATTTTTGCACAAGTCCTCCACCTTCATCTCAATTGCTTCTGAAACCTAATAAAACCTGAAACACTCAATTTAACAACATTAAACACGGGGAAATGCCCGAGAATCAAGCAAAAAGAAACGGAAATGAGGGCCAAAATCATACCAATTTTGGCTTGATCAACGTGGTCGCCACTTGTCCTTCTAGGTCGCCATGGCGACCTCAAATGGCAACCTCTCATGGGTTCTTCTGTCGCCATGGCGACCAAATGGCAACCAAGTGGCGACCATTCCCACTTTGGAATTCCTACGTTGGAATTCCTATGTGGTGGCCATTTGCAAGTGTAGGTCACCATGGCGACCTCAAATGGCGACCATGGGATGCTTTGCAATTTCCTCTGTCGCCATGGCGACCATATGGCGACATTTCTTGCTCAAATAGCGAGAATGCCCTGTTTCACCTATTTGTGAGTCTTTTTGCACCAAATTCTTCATCTTCTTCGCAAATGCCCTTGAGTTATCATAAAACCTGAAAACACTTAATTTACACCATTAAATCACGGGATAATGCCCAAGAATCGAACAAAAGGAGAAGGAGATGGGGACCAAAATCATACCAATTTTGGTTCGATCAATATTATGTTAGTTAATTTATTTATTTAAATTATTATTTACTTTTTTGCAAATGCAACATACGAGTTCTCTCAGAGTATTGTAATAATAGCTAGAACCGGTGACAGTCGGTGAATCCCACCTCCCTGCGAAACGATACCCTTACTCGCCATTGTGCTAGTCCTTGTGACTCGCGCACTAGCGAGGTCTAACCTAATTGTTCATCTTTTGACCAACATAGCAATGATGTGTCGTCAATATATAATATAAGCGTATGAATTAATATATTTGAATGAAATAACTACTTCTTTTATTATTGAATTTATAACATTTACAAATTACAAGCTTTAGGGCATAAATCCCAACAATCTCCCACTTGCACTATAGCATGTGAGACATGTCTCGTAATCCCAAACCCTCTAGGTGACTTTCAAAAACTTTAGCCATTAAGTTCTCTGTAAATGGATCAGCATGATTATCTTACGACACGATCTTTATCACTCTCACATCACCTCTCTGCACTATCTCTTGATGAGATGATACTTCCTCTTTATATGCTTTCCTCTTTTGTGGCTTCTTGATTCTTTGGAATTACCCACTGCACCTCTATTATCACAATAAAGTGTCATGGGCTTATCCAAGTCTGGAATAACTTCCAAATCACTCAATAACTTACGGAGCCATACCGCTTCTTTAGCTGCTACATATTCGGCTTCTATGGTGGAATCAGCAATACAAGATTGCTTGATACTCTTTCACACTACGACTCCACCACCGAGGGTGAATACTAACCCAGACGTGGATTTCCTAAAATCCTTGTTTGCATGATAGTCATAATCTATATATCCTAACGGGATCAAATTCTGTTCTGAATATACTAACATATAGTTTCTCATTCTCCAAAGATACTTGAGAATAAGCTTCACAGCCACCCAATGATCCAATATTATGTTAGACTAGAATCTACTATCTACTCCCACTGCAAAGCAGATGTCAGGTCTTGTGTATAATATAGCATACATGAGACTACCTACTGCTGATGCATATGGAACTTGTCTCATATCCTCAATTTCTTGAGATTTCTTAGGACACTATTCCTTAGACAAGTGAACTCCATGCCTACAAGGTAGATTACTTTTCTTGGAGTTCTCCATCGATAATCTCATAAGAATCTTGTTGATATACGATGCTTGAGACAATACTAACAGTTTGTTCTTACGATCCCTTGTTAATTGGATCCTTTGAACATAACTCGCCTTTCCCAAATCTTTCATTTGGAATTGGTTAGCAAGACAGCCCTTTACTTCCGATAATACTCTCATATCATTCCCAATGAGTAGGATATCATCTTTGTAAAGGACCAAGAAAACTACTTTCTTATCAATGATGTGTTTGTAGACACAAGGCTCATCAATGTTGTTAACCACCAAAATTGGTGGAGGACCAAAGAAGAATTTTCCACCTCGATACAAGAAAGACATAGGGATCCAGACAGTATCCAGCTACCACGTAAAAGGGGGCGGGATCCCGCCAAATCCAAAAGAAGGAGGACCCCAATTAATCCGAATACATACCCCCTCCAACGGGATCAAGCCCAGTCATTTCCCAGCTTCTCAAAGATCCCGCTAGTATCTTGATTCACAAGCATTGCCCCGAGCCGGGCTACTCACAGGATTCCTCCAACAGGGTCCAACTAACCATTCCCTGGTTTCCTATGGACCCCGCAGCACCCCGACATGGAATTCCACCAAGTATTCCGCTATAGTCTCGCCCTATTTCAACCCTTAAGTAGCAGCAGGATGTATAATAGTTCACACCTCCTGGTATAACCGGCCCACCAAGCAAGAAGATACTTAATAAAACGCCACCGTTCAAACAAAACAGAGGAGATGTACTCCTTCCCACCAACTAAGAGTTCTATTTTAAGCAGGTCAACTCAATTAGAATCCTCCTATGAGGGAAAGATTTGCTTACGAGATTGACTCCTCCTAGGAAGTAAAGACCAGATTTTGCACGTAAAAGCTCCGAGATTATCTCTTAAAAGGAAGGAGGTCCTGCAATTGCCAAACCCTAGACCGAAATTATAGGAGTGCATGGCAAGCAATAGGACCTATATATACAACATCTTACTCGCCAGAATGAGGGGGAAAAAAGGATCACCAGAAACCCTACGCTTAGTTCTACTTATCAACATGCACGAGTTCATCACCACCACCATCTACATTACCCAATAAATCCCTATACTTTGTCATTGATTCAGAAAAAAGATAACTCTTGTAATTGTAATACAACATGATGATCAATAAATAGCTTATTTTATTTATTTTCTCGTGCTCCAAAATCGTGTGTATAATATTAAGGACACGGTCGGTATCAAACTACTTGATACCCCTCCGACCGGGGTCAATTTTGATCTTGGTCCCCTTAAAGTCGTTATTTGGAATTTCACCCCAGTGACGATTTTCCTGTAACAGATGTTTTGCTCGAAGCCATAGGTTTTGATAGCAGTATCAAACTTGATGTTCCAAGACCTAGATGCTTGCTTCAGTCCATAAATAGACCTTTGCAACTTGCAAACTTTTTGCTCTTGATCTTGGGACACGAATCCCTCTGGTTTCATCATGTAGATGCTCTCGTCAAAAGTGCCATTCAAGAATGCAGTCTTGATGTCAACTTGCCAAATTTCATAATTGAAATGGGTAGTAATGGATAAGAGTATCTTAATAGACTTAAACATAGTTACTGGCGAGAAGGTCTCGTCAAAATCGATCCCCTCCTTTTTGGGTATAACCCTTTACCACTAGCCTTGCTTTGAAGGTCTCTACCTTTCCGTTTACTCCTCTCTTTCTCTTGTACATCCACTTACTCCTCTGGGTTTTATCCCATCAAGTAAGTCTACAAGTTCCTAGACTGAGTTAGAGTACATGGACTCCATCTCAAGATTCATGGCTTTAAGCCATTCCTCTTTGTCAGAGTCTTCCATCGCATGTTTAAATGACAATAGATTATCTACACTATCATCAAAGATGTCGTGCCTCTTCAATACCTAAATAGCAATCAGGCTATCGTATAACCCTCCAACTATGTTTAGGTGGTAGTGTGATCTGACTAGGAACCGTCTGACTATCAGACGTTAATGGAACAACAACATTGTCAACAACTTTTGTTGATTGTTTACTGGTCGAACCAGCTTTTAATTTGTTTAATATAATCTTACTTCAAGGCTTATGATCATTCATACAGTCTTCCTCAAGAAACGTTGCATTTGTCGACACAAACGCTTTGTTTTCTTATGGACTATAGAAGTATCCTCCTCTAGTCTCTTTTGAATATCCTACAAATTGGCATAATTGTGAACAACATTCCAACTTTCCAGATTTGTTCTTCAGTACATGTACTGGACACCCCCATATGCGAAAATGTCGCAAACTAGTTTTTCGACCATTTCACAACTCTAGAGGAGTCTTAGGAATAGATTTGAATGGAACTACATTCAATATGTAGGCCACGGTTTGTAGTGCCTATCCCCAAGAAGACTTTGATAATGATGAGAAACTAATCATAGATCTTACCATTTCCATCAGGGTTCTATTTCTTCTCTCTGATACACCATTTTGTTGTAGTGTTCTTGGAGCTGTGGGTTGGGACACAATCCCATGCTCAACAAAATAGTCCTTGAACTCTTGGTTGAGATACTCACCTCCATGATCTGATTGTAGAGCTTGATAGTTTTGCCTAATTAGTTCTCAACTTCAACTTAGAATTCTTTAAACTTTTCAAATGTTTCTGACTTACGTTGCATTAGGTAAACATATATGTATCTTGATTAATCATCACTAAAAGTGACATAATACTCATAACCACCCCTAGCTGTATAAGCTCTAGTGGTTGTGTAGCTCTAAGCCCTTTTTCCAGAAAAATGTCTGTTGGTCATTTTAACTTATAAACAAGACTCACAGATAGGTAAATTGCCTATATCTAACTGACATAAAGATCCGCCTTTTACTAGTCTATCTATCCCATCAAGGTTGATGTGGCCAAGTCTTATATGCCACAGATACGTTTCATTATTTGGAGAAATCTTTTGTCGTTTCGTTTTAGGTTTTTCAACTTTAAACAATTCAATGTTAAGCAGTGATGTATGAATTAATGGTCTTAAAACTTACAAATTGTTTTCAATTAAACTAGAACAAATATTCAATCTGTTTCTAGAAATAATAACTGATTTATTACTGAAAGAAACTGAATATAATTGTTCTAATAATCTGGATACCAAAATCAAATTTCTGTTAAACCCAGGAATGTAATAAACATTTTCTTATGAAAGAAAACAATTATCAAAAGCTAGTCTAACTGCTCTTACTGCTCTTACTAAAACTACATTCTCTATTCCAACGTGCATTGAAAAGACCTCATCTTCAAGTTTCGTCTTGCTAGTAGACCTCTTCCTTTTTTAAAATCTAGAGGAAGATGGTTCACCAACATTTGCTTCACCATTCTTACTTTCATTGTCCTTAAACATGGACTCAAAAGTTGTGAGCTCTTTAAGCAACTAAGTCGGACTAAACTTCAACTTTTTCATCCCATAGTTGCTTTTGAACTGATCAAAGCTATTAGGAAGAGTTGTCAATATAATGCTCACTTGGCAAGCCTAATTTATGGTCCCACCATTGACTTCATTAGTATTGAAATGTAAAACATCATACCTAGGACATGTTCCCGGACTAATGATCATTCCTTCATACAAGCAGTCATTGCAAAACGAATAGCTTCGAGAGGCTTTTGCTCAAAAGGTTGCCCAAACATGGCCTGCAATGACTCCATCATCTCATATGCTATGGTCATTGTTTCATGTTTTGTATAAAGCACTTTTGTCATGCTTGCTAGCAAATAAATGCAGGCCTTTTCATTTTCTGAAATCCATTTTTCGTAGGCCTCACAAACAGTTCATGCTACGTTGGTTGTAAGCTGTAGAGGACATTCCTCCATAAACACAAATTTTAGGTCTTTGGTGACCAGGATTGCATTAATGTTGTTTTACCATTTTGTATAGTTATCCCCGGTTAATTTGTCATTGGCAAGTATTTGAAGTAAAGTAGAAGACATTGCTGATATAAACATAAATAAAAACTTATTCATTCATTCATACATTTAAATCATATATTAAATTATTCAGAAAAATAATTAAACATGATGCATGAAACATGTTTAATGAACAAGAAAAAAAATATCCCTAAAAAGGTTACTATGCCACAATAATCCAACATGCCACAAGTAAGTGCTACCTTAGGGTAGGTCAAGTACTTGTATATTGGATCGAGACATTCTCAATTAAATGATACTCCAAAATAACTCTTTATTCTTATATTATTTAATCATCGTTTATTTTAGTCATGATTTTAATTAACTATTTAATTAAATCCTTATGAGTGTAACCTATCATTTCAAATCTCTAAAACTTAACTTGAGAATTGCTACCTTTGGGTCAGTCAATCCCAAAATACATCCAGAAATCCTATCCGTTAGGAAGTTAACCTTGATATTGACTCTTATGGAGACCTTCCTTAGGGAGGATGAAAACAAAGCCGTCTCTAGGCCGCACTTGAATCTCACAGTGTTCTACTAATGATGGAGACTGTGGGATATAATGTTATATATCCCTCTCCCATTCACTATTTGCTGTTAGGGTTTTCTAGTGCTTCTAGATGAACCTAGATTAAATGGCTAAGAAAAATCTGGTTCATTTAGGTTATGCTACTAGAAACTCATCCTATTAACATTAAACAATAAACCGAATTTTTAACTATTAAAAACTAATTTATTATTTGAATTCTAATCTATGTAAACAACTTTAAATAAACTAGAATTTAATTTGAGAATTACCAAGTGAAAAGAATATTACACGTGCGTCTAAAACAACCTAGAGGGGGGTGAATGGGTTGTTAATCCGATTATTACCAAATTTTTCAGATTAGTCAATATTCAAAAATAAACTCAATTCAACAAACAATAAAATCAAGTATAAAGTGCGGAAATTAAGGAACACTTGATTTTTTTACGTGGAAACCTTCAACAAGGAAAAACCATGAGCTATTATGCTAGCCACACACGATCCTCGAATCCATTACTTGTAATGATGTTTACAACCTAGGTTGACTTCAACCATTCTCGGTCATTAACCCACCACTACTACCCTGTGGGCCTTTAATAAAGAACTTAGACCCACTTGCTTGCGCACTAAGCAACTTAGCTACAAGACTTAATTCTCAATGAAGAGATCAACAACCTATGTGAATATAATGATATTCAAGATGCAAATAATGCTAGGTTACACTAAATGTTTATCTAGGATTTCAAGATGTCAATAAGAACAATCTTAGATATCGATATTGTTATATATCACGGCATACAACATAGCTATGTAAAGGATAACAAATCCTAGATACAATAGCTATCACAAACAATCTCAATCAAACAATGAGATAAATTAGCTAGAAGTTACATTAACTTGGAATCCTAGCTACCACAAACAATCAACACATAATCTCAACTTGTAGATAAATCTTAATCTAGATGCTAAAAAGTAATAAATGAGATTTCCTGCTAAGTAAGAATACAAAATGAATGAGGATAATGTTCAACTTACCAAGTCATGTGTGTTAAAGAAGACCTATGCATAGATACATCCTATATGATCCTTGATGATGCTAGATGATGTTTGATACACATGGAAATGAGTTTGTGTAATCAAAGGTGAGTTCTTGGATGATTTTCACTCTTAGAAAATACGCTAAGTTAAAAAACTGATTTTGAACTCTCTTAGTCGGCCAAAGAAAGATGAAGATGAATATATGGAAGCCCTAGACTAAGCTACATCGTTTTGATTAAAAAAATCAGAAACAATGCGTTTCGTGGTACACTATGACGAAGCGTACTATGGAATCACACGGGGACACTTTTGCCAACATTCGCGGTTCGCTTCGACAAGCGTACTGTGAAAACACAATGGACAGATTCGTGAATGAACTTCCGTGGTTCACTTTGAGAGAGACGAACTGCGGCAACAGCTTTGTTAACTTTTGTGGTTCACAAAACCAAAGAGCACAGTATGCTTAAACTAATCGTACCGCGGAAACCCAAAAGATTTGAGTTTCCAAGGGAAACTTTGGCCATTCACCATGGACCAAACCCTTATGACCCTAGAACAAACTTAGAGAAGAAATAGACCTTCTCCAGAGGTCAACCATCACGCTATGACAAGCACACCATAGGGCATACGCGGATGTTTCCGATCACAACCGGAAACGAATTACTAGAGACAATATCACACAACATAAACCAACATAGAGGTGTAAGTGTGAAGTGTGAAGTGTGAAGAGAATGCACACAAGAGCAATGAACACATATGCAATCATGAGAAGTGTGTGTGTGCAACTAGTCTCTTCAATGGAATTAAGCACAAGTGATTTACTTTTGAAGTGCATATCATCTTGAGGTCTTGAGAGGGCCTTTGTTGAGCATAATCACCAACAATTAAGTACCTAAGCTACCCTTACATATCAAACCCCAATTGTGGTTTGTCATTGAAATAAGCCAATCAAACTTTAGAAACTTACAATCTCCCCCTTTGGCTATTTCGTGACAAAACCACCACTCACATTGATCCTCACAAAAAAAAATGAAACTAAAGGTCAACAATGATTTTCTACATTACAAAGAGATAATAAAAGCTAGATCTTTAAGTCTTCAATCTCTTGTAGAACAATCAATCCTTCAAAACAAAGTTTCTACAATTTCCAAGACAAGTGCATGTGAGGTGATCAAGTGAAATCAAAACAAGCATTTGCATTAAAGAAAACACACAACATCATGCAATGGATGTGTAATGCAATGCTCTCCCTCAACGGGTTACTCCCCCTCAATAGGCAATCTCCCCAATATGCGCATTAGCTACTCTCAATTAGCAATATCCCTTTACCAATACTACTCCCCCTTTTTGTCATGAGATAGGCAAAGGAGTATCCCCTAACCGGGTCATTATAGCAAAGAGAAATAGTATCATACAAGACATTTGCATAATCATATAAGCCATTTTATGCAACTTAATTAATTGGAAGATAAGCAAGGAGATTTATTTTATGAAAAATGTATGATAATAAATCTTTGCATGCAAGACATGTTGCATTCAAGTCCAAAAACAATGGTATTCAACAAAGAAAATGACAAAGGTTTCCAATAGAATTTAAACTAATTTCACCATTTGTCATGAATTCATGCAAGGATATAGAATAGTCATTCATTCATTTTTAAAGTGCAACTATATCAAACTTTATAAGCAAAACAAGGCATAAGCGACTTTTGCACCCTATTTGATTTTTCCGGGTAAGATACCCATATGATAGTAGCCATGTTTAACCAATAAAGAAAGAGAGACATTGGATTTTAAAACCCTTAGAACGGATATAAGATCTTTTATTCATTTGAGTCTCATTATTGCTTTTCACATATAATTTTGCATTTAAGAAATTACAATTACATAATGTTTTGCATTTAGGAATTTGCAATCAACATTTCATGCTTTTTCATTTTAAGCATGTCATTTCAAGAATCATAATGTCATGGAGATTAATTATAGGTCATTCAAAGAGTACTTCATAAGTAAATCTCCTAGTCCAAAAATGCATGTTTGAACATAAATATGATATGGATTGCAATCAAAGCAAAGGTTCACACTTATTGGAGAAAATATCATATAAGCATATGTGCAACCAATATACTCAAGAAATTAATGAAAAAGCATAAGATTTTTCAAATTTTTGCATCTGACAAGTATGCAAATTTGCTCTATTTGCTGAAGCTCCCCTTATGGGGTCAATCACCACACCGCATCAATGAAGAGCATGAGGTCCTATAGACCTACCAAGTCCATTGGACTTAATTGAACCTATGGGAGACATGTTAGCATAATAGCAAGCAGGTTCATCTTTTCTCATCCACCTAGGTGACACATTTTCATTCCTAGTGGTCATAGTTTGCATGTTACTTGAGTTCCTAGGATTATTGACTCTAAATTTCCTAGGCACATGCATATTGGCTCTTCTAAGCCTATTTCTTTCCATCATGCTTTCAACCCTACATTTCTTAATGTACCTAAAGCAATTTGGCCTAATATACCAATCAACACCGCAAAAGTGACAAGTTGGTATAAAATAAGAAGTTATACAATATCCTTGTGAAGTCATTTAAGACTTGTCATGCATTTGATGTCTTCTTTGGTGTTGAACCGGTTCACTCTTTCTTTTTTGTTGAACCTGATTGGGTTGCCTCCTTGGGTGAGGTTGCATGGCTTGCCTTCTAGGTTGGTTAAACCTTGATTGAGGAAGGCTTGGGCATGGAGCTCTTGGATGTTGAGGTCGAGTAACACCCTTTGTTGGCATCTTCACTTGGCCATTCTCGAATGACTCTTCAAAATTAATCTCCCTCCTAGGATGTTGAGGAGGTGAAGCTTTGCATTTGCCTTGAGCTTAAGGTTGCAAGATCTTAGCATTCTTCAAGTCTTTAAGGTACCTCATCTCTCTATCCTTGACAATTTTCAAAGAATTCTCTTTGCTAGCAATTTCATCCTTCATTGCCTTCATCCTTTAATGGCAATCTTCTATCTCCATTTTGTACTTAGTCACATGAACTATGTCCACCTTCGAGGAGTCATTCACCTTAGCATTTAGTTGAAGGTTTTCCTTCTTCAACAAGACTTTACTCTGCTTGGATCTTACAACCTCCTCACTCAAGTGAGTCAACTTGGTTGAAAGCTCAAGATTTTCCTCTTTCAATCTTCGAATCTTCTTTTAATTCTTTATCCTAGAGCTTTCAAATCTTTCAATATAGTCTTCAAGATCCATATCTTCAACAAATCCATTGTTAGAGTGAGATCTTGTATTGATTTTCATCCATGACGTAAAGGATGGCATGCATTGCTTTGTTGTTCCACTTGGAGGCTTCAAACTCTTGAGCGTTCCATTGTGCCTTCGGCTTGAGAACATCCTATCCACCACCTGTAAGTGTCATTGTAGGTAGAGTGTAGCCATCTTCTATTGCCATCCAAGCACGATCATGAATTTGGTACACATAGGCCTCTATCTTGCCTTTCCATGAGGCATAGTTATCGCCGATGAGCAACGATGGCCTCACACTCAATGCTCCCTCTTTACTTATCCCAAAATCACTTATAGTGTTTGGGTCAAAATATGAGATGAATGCAAATGCATGTATCAATCAAAACACACAAAATCCAAGACACACAAAATGCAAGACACACCAAAAAGAAAGGATCTCATAAATATGTCTAGGAACCCGCTCTTATACCAATTGAAAAGAATATTACGCGTGCGTCTAAAATAACCTAGAGGGGGGTGAATGGGTTGTTAATCCGATTATTACCAAATTTTTCGGATTAGTCAATATTAAAAAATAAACCCAATTCAACGAACAATAAAATCAAGTATAAAGTGCAAAAATTAAGGACACTTAATTTTTTACGTGGAAACCTTCAACAAGAAAAAACCATGAAATATTATGCTAGCCACACACTATCCTCAAATCCACTACTTGTAATGATATTTACAATCTAGGTTGACCTTAACCATTCTCGGTCACTAACCCACTGCTACTACCTTGCGGGCCTTTAATAGTGAACCTAGACCCACTTGCTTGCGCACTAAGCTACTTAGCCACAAGACTTAATTCTCAATGAAAAGATCAACAACCTATGTGAATATAATGATATTCAAGATGCAAATAATGCTAGGTTACACTAAATGCTTATCTATGTTAGGATTATGCTCAATAGCAAGAGTGTAATATTGTAATTAACAATCTTTTTCATATTAATAAAGTGATTTCTGGTTTAAACAAATCTTATAGCATTTATAGTTTAATATTATAATTGTCAAAGTAAATAATCATAAGGTCTAAAGACTATGAGAAAAGAAGAATTGTTCGTACATCTGGATATGTATGTGGTAGACACAATTCTTTAGTTAGTCTTGAATATTGTTCACAACTTAAGTTAAAGGTTGGGCACCTTTATCTTGTTAAAGTTGTAGAATTCTTTTGCTAGCATTTGAGTGGGATCAAATGAGATATGATGAGTCTAAAATCATCGGAGTGTCTTCGAGCAAAAGAATCTAGTGCACTGGGTGCATTGAACTGGATCACAATGAAATACTTTATCTATAACCGTCAGTAGATAAAAGTCATTTCATTATCAGGACAATCGGAGAGTCTATCTTAATCCTGAGATAAATGATGGACTTATGGTTGCAAGTGATATCATTTGAGTTATCAATGAGTACGATTATATCGCATAGTCTATCCTCGATAGTTTGGTGATATTCATTTGTTAATCGATAGAGGACTTCATTTATAGATATGGACATCGTGGCTCCATTTATCAAATGAGAGTATAATATCATCATATGGATGTTTTGAGGTAATTGGATATTAAATCTCAACATTGAGTTTTCGATAGTGTCTATTGAAAACATGGCTTCTAGACAAGTCAAAATATCCAAGTTCAAAACGTGGTCATATGAGTAAATATGGTAACTTGGAGAGTTATAGGCGGTCTATGAACTCTTGGCGATTACTGATATTAATCACGAGGATACACTATCTCCAACATGATTGTCTAGGGTATGAATGAGGAAACATCTTCCTTTTCTGTCTTTATTTAAGAGTTCAATTTTAGCTCTTTAGTGGAATGAGTTAAAATTAATGGATCGGACCTAAGTGAATCATTTGTTGATTGTGATTAGGTTATGTCTATTGAAGCTTAAATTTAGATAGCCCGCCAAGATCCCCAATCCACACGGACTTGCATGGATCACTTGATATATTCTACCGGACCAATTTAAGGGTCCATCTAGAATTGCATTTAATATATTAAGAATATAATTTGCACATTATTTATGTAATGGGCTGCTCAATTATATTTATATATTAATGAATGACATGTGGGCTTGTTTCTTTTAGTAAGAATGGGTCTAGTTCACATGTGGGCTTTTTATTTAAAGTCCTATGGATTAAATGAAATAAGAAAATAATATATGGCCCAATATGTTTATATGGGGCGGCAAGGTGAATTAATTAACCTTATATATTATTTTGTTTCATTGTTTAATTAAATAAGAATTAATTAATTAATTAATTAATTGTTTAATTAAGAAACAAATCTTTTCTAATTAGGAAATCTGATTCCTAAAGGTATACTATTGGTAGTAGTATACTTAAATTAAAAGACTTATTTGACAAGGAAATAAATAATTAATTTTATTTATTTAATCAAATAAGAAGTCTTTTTATTTAGTCAAATAAAAGAATAAAAGATTTATGAGTTGGATTAGGGTTTGGAAGTCTTAAACTAAATAGGAATTAGGGTGCAATACAAACTCCTTTTGGCTTGAGTATTGCGGCACCCCTAGTCCCTTTTTAGGTTAGAGAATTCAGCCACCCTAGTAAAAAGGAAGAAAGAAAATTTTGCCACATATATAAGTGGACTTATAATTTTCGGCCACTTAGGGTTTTGGTGTGCTTAATTCTATTTTCTTCTTCTTCTCAATTCATAGAAAGATAACTTTTATTCTACTAAAACATAAAAGAGACATAGATTATTCTTTGATGGTATACTATTTGCTTATTCATCAATAAGCTTGTGTGTACAACATCGATCTTGGTTCACGCGAGTTTCGATCATTAGATTGAGAACTCAAAAGTGACCGGAATAATCTTAGTATTCTTTTGATTGTTTTTGTGACTAACAAAGAAGAGAAAAGTTTGTTTTGTCCAATCACAGGCTTGCAATTCAAAGAAAAGGGAGATCACGCTCCTAGGTGATCCACGTTCGTGCTAGGATTGAAGATCTTGCGGATTACCATCGACGTAAGTCAATCGGATCACGCGACAAAAGGTATTCTTCTTTTGTTAGATAATATATATCTTTAATTGATTAAAAGGGTAAAGGTTCATAAATGGAAAAAAATTTTAAAAGCTACTAAATCTCTATTTTTTTAGTCTCGCTTCCGCTGCGTGTACTATACGGTATTTTTCCCTACAATCTAGGATTTCAAGATATCAATAAGAACAATCTTAGATATCAATATTACTATATATCATGGCATACAACATAGCTATGTAAAGGATAACAAATCCTAGATACAATAGTTATCACAAACAATCTCAATCAAACAATGAGATAAATTAGATAGAAGTTATATTAACTTGGAATCCTAGCTATCACAAACAATCAACACATAATCTCAACTTGTAGATAAATCTTAATCTAGATGCTAAAAAGTAATAAATGAGATTTCTTGCTAAGTAAGAACACAAAATAAATGAGGATGGCGTTCAACTTACCAAGTCATGTGTGTTGAACAAGACCCATGCATAGATACATCCAAGATGATACTAGATGATGCTAGATAATGTTTGATGCACATGGAAATGAGTTTGTGTAATCAAAGGTGAGTTCTTGGATGATTTTCTCTCTTGGAAAATACTCTAAGGTAAAAAATTAATTTTGAACTCTCTTAGTCGGCCAAAGAAAGATGAAGATGAAGATGAATATATGGAAGCCCTAGACTAAGCTATGTCGTTTTGATTAAAAAAATCAGAAACATTGCATTTTGCGGTACACTATGACAGAGTGTACCGCAAAATCACATGGGGACACCTCTGCCAACATTCGCTGTACAATTTCACGGTTCGCTTCGATGAGCGTACTATGAAACCACACTGGACAGATTCGTGGTTAAACTTCTATGGTTCGCTTCGACGAGACGAACAGCGGCAATGACTCTATTAACTTCTGCAGTTCACAAAACCAAAGGACGCAGTATGCTTAGATGAACCGTACCACGGAAACCCAAAAGATTTGAGTTTCCAAGGGAAACTTTGGCCATTCACCATGGACCAAACCCTTATGATCCTAGACCAAAGTTAGAGAAGAAATAGGCCTTCTCTAGAGGTCAACCATCGCACTATGACAAGCACACCATCGTGCATGCGTGGATGTTTCCGATCCCAACCGGAAACGAATTACTAGAGACACTGTCACACAACACAAACCAACATAGAGGTGCAAGTGTGAAGTGTGAAGAGAATTCACACAAGAGCAATGAACACATATGCAATCAGTAGAAGTAAGTGTGTGTGTGTGTAACTAGTCTTTTCAATGGAATTAAGCACAAGTGATTTACCTTTGAAGTGCTTATCATCTTGAGGTCTTGAGAGGGCCTTTGTTGAGCATGATCACCAACAATTAAGCGCCTAAGCTACCCTTTCAAATCAAACCCCAATTGTGGTTTGTCACTGAAATAAGCCAATCAAACTTGAGGAACTTACACCAAGTTTTAAATATTAAAACTAAATCACATTATTCGGTCCAATTATTATTAAGGCCTTAATCATATTAATCTTAATAATGGATTGGGCTTTAGTTTTTACTCCTAAAAACTTGTCTCATTATTAATAGCCATTTATGTGATTATTCAATATTAATCATATTAAAAAAAAATAAACAATATATAAAATAAATAGGCTATTAATCATGTATGATATATTATAATGCAAGTTTAGGCACTTCTAATCTATATGGCTTAAATATGCATGACAATGCTTTAATCATCTCATAAATAAAACATACATGAGTTGAGGGAGTACAATGAGCTATCTAACTTAAAAAATTAAAATTAAAATCAAAAATTAAAAAAAATGAAATACCCCTTTTTAATCAAAAATTTACAGAGTTTATTGTTTTTACCCAACATTAGTGTTTTTATTGTTTCTACCCGTTCTTTGGCTGTGAAAACCTAAATGCCCCTCATTTTCCCATTTTTTTTTTAAATCCTCCCCTCTCTCTCCTCTCATCAGATTCATTTTCTTTCTCTCTTTCTCTCCTCTCTCTCTCTCCACCGCCGCCATTGAACACCAAAACCTAATGCCACTGCCGTAGGGTTTTTGCTCCAAACCCGTGCAATTTGAGGCGAAGAGGTAGATCAACAGTTGTCGATCATGATCTGGTCTAGATCGACCAACCGACCCAAACCCATTTCCATTGCTGTTCGTTTGATCTATGAAACTCAATCGCCAGTCTTCATTTGGGATACGCGTATGTTGTTCTGTTTACAGCGAGGAGGTAGATCGACGGTCATTGATCACAATCTGGTATAGATCAAGAGACCCAAACCCATCTCCGTCGCCGTTCGTTCGATCGATTTTGGGTCAACCCTGTGGTGTTGTGTGCGTCAGAGTGAGAAAGATGGAGGTGGCGATGAGGTGGTGGTCGATTCCGAGCTGGTGTTTGTGATGAGGATGTTTCTGGGTTATGGTGGAGCTGATGAATTATGGTGAATTTTTTTATTAAAAAAAATTGTTTTTTGTAAAATTGATGATGATTAGGATGGTTTTTGTTGTGGATGGAAAGATTAGGATAGGTTTTGTTTAATGGGTGTTGTTTAAAAATTTCTTTTTGGTTTGTGATTTCTAGAAATTTTGGTGTTTGGATTCAGTTTGATTTCTAGAAAGTTTTAATTTGGTTTTTTTTTTTTTTAATTTCGCCTTTTAAAAAAAATAGATTTTATTTTTTCCAGATTTCTTTAAACACACCAAGCCACCAATTAAAGACACCACGGCAACCCAATTAAATACACCAGGTGTAAATCAATTAAACACACAAGGGCAACCCAATTAAGCACACTAGGTGTAAATCAATTAAACACACCATGACAACCCAATTAAAGACACCAAGCCACCAATTAAACACACTACGACAACCCAGTTAAAAACACCAAGTGTAAATCAATTAAACACACCACCAGGGTAATCCAATTAAACACACTATGTGTAAATCAATTAAACACACCAGGACAATCCAATTAAACACACCAGATATAAATTAATTAAACACACCAGGTATAAATCAATTAAACACACCAGGGCAATCCAATTAAACACACCATGACAACCCAATTAAACACACCAGGGTAGACCAATTAAACACACTAAGGCAACTCAATGAAACACACCATGGAAAATCAATTAAACACACCAAGGCAAGACCAAATTAAACACACCAAGAAACACAATTAAACACATCTGATGAGAAGAAGAAGAAGACGAAGATGAATGTTTGGGAAGAAAAAGAAGAAAAAGAAAGAAAAAATAGAGAAAAAAAAAGGTTTTTATTTTTTTTTTTTAGGAAGAAGAAGAAAAAAAAAAGAAATAATAGAGAAAAAATTTGGCAATTTTGTCCAAAAAGTGTATATTTTGGTAAAAACAAAAAAAAAATGATAATCTTAGGTAAAAACAATAAACCCACTCATTTATGGCTATTTTTAAAGTTCTCCCAAAAAATAATCTAATTACAAAAATTTAATCCAATTCATTCTTTGGTCTTCTTGTAATCTCTATTTCTTCAACTCCATCTTTTGCATCTAATGGGATTTTAACCAAGTCCAACTTGATTAACCCTAATATTTTTATGGTGATCCATCTCATGAATCATAAACTAAGGACCATATATCACAATAACATTCATTGGAGGCCCAAGTTATTAAAAAAAAAAAATATTTCCACCCATTCACATTTCCGAACACGCAAACCCTAGCATCATGAACAATCGGCTTTATGCTTTCGCGCGCAGCTGTTGTCCACACGAAAAGGATCGCTTTCTGTAGCCATGTGCGATGTTCGCACAACCAAGTGCGTAGCTGCCCTTGCACAAAAGGGCAGCCTTGAGTTGAAATATAACAATATAACAATTATATTGAATATAACAATTACATTGAATCAATTATAAAAATATAACAATTATATTGCGCTTAGGCATGGGTGACAGCTACACAATCAATATAAAAATTGTATTGAATCAGTGCATTGCGCAACAATTGCAAAATTGTATTGAATCAGTGCATTGCGCAACAATTGCATGTGCTTTTCACATCTGGCGCGTGTGACATTGTGTTGCTGCACAAACATATAACATTATGTTGCAATGTTGCATCTATATACAGATTTTCTATTATCAGTTTATCCTGACAATAAATATATCAGGACAAAGAATATGGACCACTAGATTTACATACTTTGACTCAAAGTGTATACACTTGTCAAAACTTCTCCATAATCTATGGTCCATATTTTTCATCCTGATATAATTATTGTCAGGACGAACTGACAATAGAAAGACTGTATCTATATATTGCGCAACAATTGCGCATGGGTGTGCGATGGCTTTGCACATTTGTTGCGTGTATGGCTGTAGTGCTTCGTTCTTCATTTATTCTCGAATCTTCTTCTTCATACAAGGTTACATAATCATATTACAAAATATTGATTTACATAGAACGATTACATCGAGAAAAAAAAAATAAAAACGAATTATTACAACTCGGAACAAATTTAACTAAACTCAACGTACCATACAATAAACTATCAACCATGTTTATAAAAAATATATATAAATATCATACAACCCTAGATTGTGACTACACATATCATACATATCGAAAGACTTTGAAAACAAATATAACATATTCATGTATTACAAAATTGACTCTGATACGAATTGTTAGTCGCGCAGCGGAAAAATGGGGTTTGATAATAAAATCAAGATAATTAAGAACAATAGGCTTAAAAAAATTTCTATCATCTTCTTGGGACCTTTTGTATATACACGAATATGAGGAAGATATTTGTTTTCATACCTATGAAGAACACTCATTCGTTTTCTTTTCGATCCTACCTTTCGATCCTTTACCACTAAGTCTTCCTAGCTATGTCCCGTGATCTAGCAACTATGTGTGTGGGCACGTCACAGATTCCAGGAGCAGCTGAATGGAGGCTTGAGAGAACCGAAAGACAACACCTTGCTTCCCCTGTAGAATTCGGACAACCCTAGGAGAGAAAAAAAAAATTCTTTTTTCTTTTTCCTCTCTTGTTGTCGCCCACCTTGGTTCTGCTTAGGGTTCCAAATAGCTTCTTTTTCCTAACAAGTATATCTTATATACTAGGGACCTAGGGTTTAGTAATCCAAGTTAAAATAGGATTCTAAATCCTTTTTTAATTATTACTTTTTACTAGGGTTTGAACCTTTGATCTATTTAGAGTAAATAAAAATATTCACTTATTATTTTATTTCTCTTATCAAGGTTAGAAACTAAAACCTCCATATAAAAACTTAATAATTCTTAATTATTAATATGTCAATTAAATAATCATATTATTTAATAATATTTAATTCAACAATTAAATAATATATTACTTAAATAATTTCATCATTTAATTAATTCCCAAAATATATTTAAGTTACTTTCGTAAAACAATTAATTGGACCATCCAATTCTCCGTGAGTCTTGTTACTATCAATCGTATAGGGCTAGCAAGAGGACCTAATGGACCCACAGTTTTGAGCTCCAATAATATTTAGAAAAAATTAATTAAACTCTTTAATTAATATTTCACAATTATTAACCTTAGAGTTATTCCACTAAAAACCCAAGGTTGTACTCTCGTAACTATAGATGTTTTACATAACCAATTTATCGATGTCCATTGATATAGCTATTACATATGGCATGATCCTCCACAAATAGTTCATAATTAGAGCTAGTTCATAAAGTCTGTTATACCTCTCTAATTATATCTTTTCCTTTAAGTACCATTGATTATCTTGAATGATTATATCATTTATTTTTTTATGGAAGAAGGAGAGCGCTCTTAATCGTTCAAGCCCCGAATCAACCCTTAAGGGAACTACTTATTGTAAGTTCATCAAGTTTGATTGGCTTATTTTAGTGACAAACCACATTAGGGGTTTGTGATGTAAGGGTAGCTTAGGCTTTTAATTGTTGGTGATCAAGCTCAATGATGAGGTCGTTTGTGTACTCAACAAAATAGTAATATGGTTTTTTGGTTGATTCTTGAAAACTCTTTTAAGCCACTTAATCCTACTAAAATGTGATTTGATAGCAAAATAGTGAGCAAGTTCGTTCCACAGGGAATGGAGTGTTAATTAGATAAATTGACTAATCTTTGAACAATAAAATAAATCATAGTGTTTGATAGATGTGTGGTTTCTAAAACCACCAATGCTAACTGCTAAAATGAAAATACACAAAAATGTTATGAAAAATAGAATACTCAACACCTTGATAAGAATAGTGATAAAATCAATTAATAAGATAGCTAAGGAATAGATCGATTAACAATTGAATGTGGGTAAGCTAACTAGCTACTTTAATGTACCAATCTCATTATGTTAACCACTTAGAGGCTTAGATTAGTGGGGTTGATATACCCACCACTAATCTATCCTATCCAATAGGTTCTTAATCACACAAGAAGTGTCAATCCACATATGAATATATAATAAATTACTCCACTTAAGATTGCAATTAACAAGTGATATACAAGTCAATTATAATGAATGGAATCTAATTAATTTGAATGAATAGAACACATAAGAGATTCATTACAAGCTAAGCTAAACCCACAACCAATTGATCCTCAAATCTATCCCCTAGATTAGGGGTTTAGTTACACATATTTGCAATAAATGAAAAGAAGTAAATAGTAAGGAAATAACCCTTAGGTCACCTTCTTTAAGCTTGATCTTTCTTCTCCTCTATGCTCCTAGATGCAAGGAATGGAAGTAGAGGATATGTCTTGGAATGTGGGTGTTTTGGTGGAAAGTGACTAAGGATTTTGGTGGAGAAATGGTGGGATGAGGAATGATGTAGGGAAGGAATTAAGGCTTTCTATTGAGGTTTGGATGGATTAGATGAGTTCAATGAGAGAAATGGAGGATGAGGAATGGTGTGCCATGGATGAAAAGCTAGATCTCAAAGATATATTCTCTGCTCTCTTTCTCAGAATTTGGATCCCTTTGAAGATGGAAAGTCGTTCTATTTATACACACTCTTTGACATGTACTAATAACTGCTTGATTCGCTAATGTGGCACCAAGTTCGCTATTTGGTCGCTATGGAGACCATGGTGCGTAAAACGGTTAGATGAGAAGGTCGCCATGAAAATCATCTTTCTCGCCATCTAGCAAGTGACGACCATGAGCAAATGATGAAGAGGTCGCCACTTGCACCTTGAGGTCGCCATGGCGACCATAAGTGGCGACCTTGCCTTGTTTGAAAGAGGTTGCCACTTGCAAGGGTGGTCACCATGGCGACCCACCTGATTCTTTTGGAGACCTTCTGTCGCCATGGCGACCAAGTGGCGCCCAAATGGCAATCTACTGATGGCTTGGAGATTCCTCTGTCGCCATGGCGCCCATGTAGTGACCTCCTCATGTCTAAGTGGTGAAAATGCCCTGTTTCTTCCCATTTGTGACACATTTTTCACACAAGTCCTCCACTTCAACTCAATTGCTTCTGGAACCTAATAAAACCTGAAACACTCAATTTAACAACATTAAACACGGGGAAATGCCTGAGAATCAAGCTAAAAGAATCGGAAATAAGGGCCAAAATCATACCAATTTTGGCTTGATCACTCAACAAAGGCCCTCTCAAGACCTCAAGATGATAAGCACTCCAAAGGTAAAACACTTGTGCTTAATTGCATTAAAGAGATTTAGTTGCACACTCACACAACTCATGTATATCTATACTTCTTGTATGTTGTGTGTTTTATGTATGTGCATTCATGTTCTTGAATCCTCTTCATGCATGTTTAATTGATTGCATCTTGTTTGTTAAATGCCATGTCATTATAGGCTTTATGATGTATCATTTATGTATAGGCACTGTAAACCCGCTGTTGGGTCGCCTTACGTACAGCGCCTATAAGGGGCATTGAGTAAAATTTCTCTTACCCACTGTACAGTCGCTGTATATACAGTGGGTGACCTGATGGATTTTTTCCATTACAGTACAACCGTTGTACGTATAGTGGGTAAACAGCGGCTCTCCAAACCCGAGAGCAATCGCCCTTTGGTCTCCCCAATGTCGCCCTTGTGAACAGCGGTTCATGAAGAACATGTTCATTTCCCAAGTACACCCTGTTCGTACAGCAGGTGAACAGTAGCCAAGGCAAAACTTTTGATTTTTTATCAAAACGTCGTAGCATCATTTTGTCATCCTATATATATGCTAATTTGTCTTTAGGTCATTTTAGTGAGTTCAAAATCAGATTTTTTTACTTAGAACATTTTCCAAGAGAGAAAATTTCACAAGAACTCACCTTTGATTACTTAAATCATTTCCATGTGCACTCAAACTTCATCTAGGATGCATCTATGCATGGGGCTTCTTCAACACAATTATCTTGGTAAGTTTTTCACTAATTTCATCCATATTTAGTGTCTTAATTAACAAGAAATCCCATTCATTACTTGTATGCTTTTAGAACATATTATATCTACAAGATTGAGATTATTGTGTTGATTGATTGAGAGTTGTATTTTGGTAGTTATTGCCTATGATTGCTTATTCTTTGATAGCTATGTTGTATGCCATGTCATATAGCAATATTGATATCTAGGATTGTGATTATTGTTATCTTTCATCCTAGATAAGCATTTAGTATAACCAAGTATTAATCGCATAATTGAATATCATGATATTCACTTAGGTTGTTGATCTCTTTAGTGAGAATTAAGTCTTGTGGCTAAGGTTTCTTGGTCCGCAAGTAAGTTGATATAGATTCGTTATTAAAGGCATGTTGGATGGTAGTGGTGGGTGAGTGACCGTGTAGGGTTTGACATGGTCAACCTAGGTCGTAAACACCATTACAAATAGTAGATTCGAGAATCGTGTGTAGCGCATAAACCAGCCTGTGGTTTTTCTTTGTTGAAGGTTTTCATGTAAAAATCAAGTGTTATTTAGTTTCTGCATTTTACACTTGATTGTAGTTTTGACTAGTTTGGGGTTTTTATTGAATATTGACTAATTAAGAAAAATTGGTAATTAACTTGATTAAAATCTATTCACACCACCCCCCCCCCCCCCCCATTTAGATATATTTAGCACACCGTTATTTGTTTCACTTATCTACTTCTCGTAAAAAAGAGTGGATTCCATTATTGTGTGCATACTTTCCCAGCCATAAGCCAACCCGAGATTCCAAGATACGAAAATATTGACCGAGAATGCTATTCCAATCTCATCTATGGTACATCAAAAATCATGATCTAACCTGAAGGGGTCAGTAAGACACTCAGGATTTAGATCACCCATATATAGTCATCATTAGTCGATATATATGAATCTTTTCAACTAATGGATCTTGGTGATAGATTCATATAGACGGTGGCCCCGAATCGTTGTACTCCTTAAGCTAAGCTAGAGATTATCCTATCCTTCTCAAGAACAATCTCCTTAATTTCTTAAAGCTTCTTGGAAAGACCACTCTTTTCAACTCAGAGCCTTCGAGTTATTGTCATAAACTCATCCACTTGTATCTTGATCAAATCTTCCTTCTCCTCAACCTCTCTTAAAGATATTTTCAATTTCTTTTCAAGGCTCTTCACTTTAGCCAAAAGATTAAGATGGGTTGAATTCGAACTTGAATGCTCTTGATTTAGCCAAAAGATTAAGATGGGTTGAATTCGAACTTGAATGCTCTTGATTTAGCCAAAAGATTTAGCCAATAATTTCTTTTAATCCATAGCCAAAATTACACAAATGTCCCCAGCCACTTAATTTTTTAAATTTTCTTCATTTCTTATTCTCTTCCACGATAGTTCTCTTCTTCTCTTCTTTCCTTCTTTCTCTTCTTCTTCAACTATCTAATTTCAACAAAGATTTGAATTCGATTTTTACCAAAAATTTTGCTCTGAAAACTCATAACATCTATTAAGCTAGGTTCCGACTTTAAGTTGAAGATTTGAAGGAAGTTGTTTGGGACAAAAACCAATTGGATTGGCTCTCAAAGTGGTTAATATGTGTAAAATCTCCAATGTTTTCATACAATTTTTGTTCCTTATAGTTTATATAACTTGAGTTTTGTTTTATTGCAATAATTTGGGTTGTATTTGGCAAGATATGTCGATTTTTCTAATATTTTGAAATTTCCAAAAGGTTTCATGAAACAAAAACGTAAACCTTAATATTTTTCAAAAAAATGTGAAACATTATTCTTAGTAAAAAATTGTGAAACCTTGAAGAAAAAAAGTAAATGATAATTTTGTTTGGTAAAAAATAAAATTACATATATATAATTGAACCTATGATCTAAAAGATCACCATCACATCCTAACCGACTGAACTAATTAGGGATTTAGATATATTTTAAGAAATATATTATTTAATATTAAACTATTGTTCCGTTTCACGTTTTCAACCCAAGTATGGTTTCACGTTTTTTACATTTTCAAGTATGATGTCACGTTAAAACTGAAAAACGTGAAACTTTGGAGAAAAATGTGAAACCTTAATTTAAAGGTTGTTTTGGTAATTCTACATTTAGGGTTTCACTTTTTTTTGTGTTCTTCATGAAACTATCTAGTGTCGTTGTTGCTGCGCGACCCAAGCACGACATTGCATGTGCTGCACTTCTAGTCCAAATGCAACTCAGGCGTGGCGTCGTCTAGGCCATGTTGCCCAAGCGAAGCAATGATTGGGCATGGGCATCGCACCAGTTGCGGCTTCCCTAGGACTTTGTGTGCTGCCGATGTGACGCCATACCTGTGCATCATGCATCCCGACAGCGCCTTCGTTGGGAGGCATTGCCATAGCATGCTGTCTATAGCGAAGGCTCTTCCGGTGGATATGAGAGTAACTAGAGAGATAGGGGGGAGAGAGAGAGAGAGAGAGAGAGAGAGAGAGAGAGAGAGAGATAGAGTGATGAGATAGAGTGATGGGCCAGAGATATATATATATATTCTTTTTGTTATTATATAGGGGTATTACTGATGAGCGTCGTTTGTGTACTCAACAAAATGATATTTAAAATGTGATCTTTTAGAAAACCGATTTTCACCACTTAGATAGAAAATTAGTAAAGTGGCAAGTGGGATTCGTTCCACAGGGAATTAGAGTGATTAGTTGAATAAATTAACTAATCTATATGCAATAAAATAAATCATAAAAATATGGATGAGTGAATGGGTTGTCAAGCCATCAAACATACATGAAAAATAAACCTAATAACTAATAAAAGAATACTTAACAAATCTAGATAAGATAATGGAATAAACAATTAAGAGAATAGCTAGGGAATTAATATGATCACAAATGAATTACGGGAAATGCTTATCAAGCTACTTTAGTGAACAAATCTCATAAATGTGAACCAATTGATTTCTAAAATGTGTTTATGCCATTATTATGAACCCTAAACAACTTCCCACCGCAATGCCTAACCGATTAAGGAAAGGGGGTCATGGTGGGATTGATTTGTTACAATTAACGGCTTAGATTATCGCGGTTGATATACCCTCTGATAATCTATCCTAGTCACTATGTTCTCAATCCATCAAGGTTGTCAATCCAATCAAGATTATATAACAAATTATCCTAAGCAAGATTATAATCAACTAGTGGGTATACATGTCAATTACATAATGCAAAGAATCTAATTATAAAATGAATAGAACACAAATAGAGATTAAAATATATGAAAGCTTAAGCAAATCCCAATCCAAATATTCTCACATCAAAACCCTAGAAAGGGGATTTAATTACACTTATTACAATCAAAGGGAAGGCAAGTAAAAGATTAGGAAATCACCCATGGGCCACCTTTTGTAAACTTGATCCTTTCTTTGCCTTTGATGCTCCTTGTGTAAAGAGTGGATGATGAGGATGTGTCTAGATAGGTGGAGTCTAATGAGAAGTGACTAAGGAGATTTGTGGAGAAGATGGGAAGAAAAGAAATGATTAGGGGAGGTAATCTAGATGTTAAGTTTAGGTAGGAGAGAAAATGGAGAGAAAATGAATGGTGGAGAAAGGAGGTTTCTTAGTGGTCAAGAGTTGTCAAGAGTTAGCATAAAATGGTGTATTTATATGTTAGAAAAGCTAGGGTATGAAATGGGCATGAAAGGACAAGAATACCCCTAAAAAAATGGCTTGAAAAACGTCCATTTTGCTGCTTCTAGAAAGTGGAGGTCGCCATGGCGACAGGGAGTGCACAGCAGCTACGAAAATGGGCATAACTTTCTGTAGAAAACTTGGAATTGCAATCCGTAAAAACCGCTAGAAATTAGACTTCTGGGGCTTTCCAAATATATGTAATCCGAAATGTGGTTCGATCTGAAGAGAGAGATATGCCTATTTGAAGATGAATGATCTGCACACACTTTTTACAATTTCAGCCCCTTTTACCACCAATATTACTCCAATGCCTTTGAACTTTATAAATACCTAAAAACACTTAATTCACACCATTAAATCATGAGATATTGCCCGAGAATCAAGCAAAAAGAGAAGGAAGTGAGGGCCAAAATCATACCAATTTTGGTTCGATCAAATACCCCCAAACCTATCTTTTGCTCGTCCTCGAGCAAAACAAACAATAAGCACCAATGGACATGTGTTTAATCATCAAAAAAATCATTAAAGCACCAACTCTTTGTGAATGACTCAAAAGTCAATATTTGACTTGCAAAACCAATAAGTGAAGAGATTAAACTAACGTTGTGCTCATTAGGAAATAATGCATGTAAGAGATGCTAAATAAAGATTAAAGACATGCCACTCTAAGTAAACATTGCACGCAACGCGATTCCACATTCAAGATGCTTAAGCTTCAAAACTAAAGTGTCATTAGGAAAAGAATGTAATTCGCCTCGACATCTAATCCTCACCGGATTCTTTCATCTTCACACAGATTCCTAGGCTTCACTCACAATCCATATGCAATATGAGTTTATGTTCAAGATATCAAATTTAATTGCACATGATTATTTAAAAACACAATTTCTCAAAATTTGTCTCATGAACGGAATTGAAAACCATGAACCGGAAAGAACATGCATCAACCAAAATTTCCAATGTAGACATCCCTAAAGATCAAATAGGTCTTTCATTTGGTTGTAATGGGGCCAAAGGTGAATGGTGAGTCAATAAATGGGAAGAATTGATAGCAATCACCCAATGGTCACACTAATGCATACATTCTAAATTAAGCACAACTTGCTCATTACAACCTTGCATATTCCACAATTTGGCATCCAGGCTTACAATTAACTTTGTGCATTTTTCTACTCATAAATTTTGTTGAGTAGCTCATTTGATTTCAAAAAATTGATCTAGGCACTTAGTGCCTCTTCCATTTTTTTTTTCTTTTTCTTTTTCTATGCTTTTCTTTTCTTTTCTTTTCTTTGCTTGTCTTTTTCTTTTTCTTTTCAAGCATTGCATTTCATCTTTTTCATATGTTTGCACATACATATTTGCCTAGGTACACGCCTTACATTTTAATACACCTCAAAGCTTACATTCAAACCCTAAGCCTTAGCAAACCATTTGGTAAAAGGTAAGTCTTTAGGCTATATGGTTTATGTTGATGTGGTTCATGAATGAAAAGCTTAATTGTGTTTGGCTTCAAATGGGCTATGGAGCACACACATTAGAGGGATAGGAAGTATTTAGGCCAATTTGGTGGTTTTCACATGCATTGCCTAAAATCATTTCTAAAGATTTGTCCACAAAGTCAATCAAGGCATCCACAAGCAGTCCATATGTTCTATGGCAAACAACATTTAAGTGCAAACGAGACATTTTAAATATGCATAATATGTGTGTTTGAATGAGTGTTTAAAGAGTAAGAACTTTCCCTCAAAAATATGCTTTTTAAGGCCGTGTTTGTGAACCTAATGAGAAGTCTCCACTATTAATTCCTAACCTTCAAGCACAATTGAATATTCACTCCAACATCAAGAGAAAAAAGAACTAGCGCGCTTTGAGCAATGCAACCCTAAATGGCATAAAGTTAATCTAAACTAAGCAAGGCAAAGATACACAATACCTTACTCGCACACACAAAGGCACAATCTCAACAAGCAAAATATGCTCAAGCATGGCATTATCACAAGATTTTTCAAAAATTTTGAAAAATTTAGGCTCAAAACATTTGCACACAATTGCAAACAAGAGACGGTGTTACGCACACACCCCCAAACCTAAATTAGACATTGTCCTCAATGTCTTTGGGGCATATAAACCAATAAACGCGGCGCAACACACATCCATAATTAAAGAGTTTCAAAAACACATTTTAATGTCCATTTAAAATTTATCCCAAAAATTGAATCAAGTGTTGCATTCATTAACATCCTATATATTCATCATTAACTCAAGAGATATGGCAATGTAAGTTCATCAAGAGTCACATCACAATCCATGTGGACAAAATATGTTATCATTCAAGCCTAAATCCATTATCAAAAACAATCCACACCCTTATTCTAAACAAGAAACTAAAAAGCAAGAAAAAAAAAAAAAAAAAAAAAAACAAGAAAGAAATTGTACCTAGGTGGGGTACCTCCCACCTCCGGTACTCCAAACTCCAAAATGTTGCTTTTCTTAGGATAAGGCTCTCGCCCTTTTTATGAGCACTCTTGGCTTGCTTGTCCCTCCAAGACTCACAAGTTGTCTTTGTTTCATCCCAAAAGATAAAGAAACCTTGCTTCAACACACAAGCAACACAACACACTTCCTCAGGAAGCAATAGAAAATCTACACAAGCACTAAGCACATTAGAAAGTTCCGGCAAATAAATATATACTCAATACATGCAATTGCCAAAAAGAGTTTGGAGAACATTTATTACTCTAAAAGAAACAAACTTAACCAACAAAAAACACAATGTGAAAGAACATCTATATATGGAGGACAAAATTCCAAAAAAACTGGTGACTTTCGAATTCGACCAATGTCAGCTCTTCAATGTATATTTTCAAAAATACTCAATAACACCTTCTCCAATTTTGGAACAGGAAAATAGACATGTAAATGCACACTTTTTATTTAGAAAATAGTTCAAAATTCAAATTAGAAAAGTGTGGAAATGGACTTCGAAAATGGTTCACGTGCAGAATTTCAAAACAGGACATCGCCCATGACCTTTGGTTGAAGAAACGTTCATAACTTTTGAACCCCCACCCATAATTTTACGTTCTTTATACCATTGGAACCATATCGAAAAATTGAAGAACACAAGGTGGGTAAAATAATTTATTTCCTCACCAAGAAGTACAGTTTAAATGAAACATTTGGCCTTAGAATTTCAAAACAGAGAGCTTTCGCAAAGGTCAAAGAAAAACTTGAAAAAAATAAAATAAAAAATGACTCAAATAATGAATCCACACCCCCAAACCTAATCTAAACATTGTCTTTAATCTATATATGACATTGAGATGCATGGACAATGAATAAACAAAGCATGGAAGGCAAGAACTCAAAACACAAACAACTTAAATACCCTAGGCACTAAACACAACACAAACATATCACACACTTATTCTAAACAAAAATGTAAAAACTAAAAAGAAAAATAAAATGAATAAAGAAAGAAATTATACCTAGGTGGGGTGCCTCCCACTAAGCGCTTGGTTTTACGTCCCCGCTAGACGTGTTACTTGGATCAGTCAACCGAATTCCAAGGTTTCGAATATGCGCCTACATGCGATTAGGTCTTGGAAGTATTTGTCGCTCGCCGGCGTTTTCCTATCACATAAAGCAAAAGCAAGTAAATGTTCACTTGAAAAAGTGACTTGATAAGTTTAGGAAACAATCTATACCAAATGCTTTTGTGTAGGCGGCATGGAAAAGTAGTGGGAGGGACATAAGGCTTTGTTTCCTTCATTTCATCATTTGTCTCCTCTTCTCCTACTTCTTCCACCTTCAAAACTAGAAGACTCCTTAGCATAATTATGAAAATAATTTTGCTCTACATTCTCACCCTTCCAATGGATGGTGGTAGCTTTTTCTAGCATAGGTGGATTTGGGAACTCTTGGCTCTCTTGCGTTTGCGTGGCTTCCATGATAGCTCCAAGGTGCACCTCTAATCTTCTCAATGAAGCTTGTAATCCTGAAAACCTAAGTGCACTTGCCTCCAAACATTCATTCAAAGTATGCTCGTATGTCATTTGTGATGTTCGGATGGCCTCTAACATTTCTTCCTCGGGAATCTCATCCTTTGGCCCCATATTGGAAAAATTTCAGTCATGAGCTCTTTCTTCCTTCGAGTGCCTTGAGGCAAATAACTCTATGTCCCGATTGAATATGGCCATTTGCAAGTCAAAAGGATCCATTGTTCCTGAAAAGAAAGATAGAAGAAAAATAAAAGAAAAATGAAAACAAGACTATAAAATCTAAAAATAACGAAAATGACAAATAACTAAAAAAAATCTAACTATAAAAAAAATGAATAACAAAACAAATATGAAAAATCCAAACTACAAAGAAAAGCTAAGTAATTCAACAATCGCTTTAATTCCCTGGCAGGGGCACCAATTTTGATGAGCGTCGTTTGTGTACTCAACAAAATGATATTTAAAATGTGATCTTTTAGAAAACCGATTTTCACCACTTAGATAGAAAATTAGTAAAGTGGCAAGTGGGATTCGTTCCACAGGGAATTAGAGTGATTAGTTGAATAAATTAACTAATCTATATGCAATAAAATAAATCATAAAAATATGGATGAGTGAATGGGTTGTCAAGCCATCAAACATACATGAAAAATAAACCTAATAACTAATAAAAGAATACTTAACAAATCTAGATAAGATAATGGAATAAACAATTAAGAGAATAGCTAGGGAATTAATGGGATCACAAATGAATTACGGGAAATGCTTATCAAGCTACTTTAGTGAACAAATCTCATAAATGTTAACCAATTGATTTCTAAAATGTGTTTAGGCCATTATTATGAACCCTAAACAACTTCCCACCGCAATGCCTAACCGATTAAGGAAAGGGGGTCATGGTGGGATTGATTTGTTACAATTAACGGCTTAGATTATCGCGGTTGATATACCCTCTGACAATCTATCTTAGTCACTATGTTCTCAATCCATCAAGGTTGTCAATCCAATCAAGATTATATAACAAATTATCCTAAGTAAGATTATAATCAACTAGTGGGTATACATGTCAATTACATAATGCAAATAATCTAATTATAAAATGAATAGAACACAAATAGAGATTAAAATATATGAAAGCTTAAGCAAATCCCAATCCAAATATTCTCACATCAAAACCCTAGAAAGGGGATTTAATTACACATATTACAATCAAAGGGAAGGCAAGTAAAAGATTAGGAAATCACCCATGGGCCACCTTTTGTAAGCTTGATCATTTCCTTGCCTTTGATGCTCCTTGTGTAAAGAGTGGATGATGAGGATGTGTCTAGATAGGTGGAGTCTAATGAGAAGTGACTAAGGAGATTTGTGGAGAAGATGGGAAGAAAAGGAATGAATAGGGAAGGTAATCTAGATGTTAAGTTTAGGTAGGAGAGAAAATGGAGAGAAAAAGGAATGGTGGAGAAAGGAGGTTTCTTGGTGGTCAAGAGTTGTCAAGAGTTAGCATAAAATGGTGTATTTATATGTTAGAAAAGCTAGGGTATGAAATGGGCATGAAAGGACAAGAATACCCCTCAAAAATGGCTTGAAAAACGTCCATTTTGCTGCTTCTAAAAAGTGGAGGTCGCCATGGCGTGCCATAGGGTCGCCATGGCAACAGGGAGTGCGCAGCAGCTACAAAAAGGGGCATAACTTTCTGTAGAAAACTCGGAATCGCAATCCGTAAAAACCACTGGAAAGTAGACTTCTGGGGCTTTCCGAATATATATAATCCAAAATGTGGTTGGATTTGAAGAGAGAGATATGCCTATTTGAAGATGACTGATCTGCACACACTTTTTACAATTTCAGCCCCTTTTGCCACCAATATTACTCCAATGCCTCTGAACTTTATAAATACCTAAAAACACTTAATTCACACCATTAAATCATGATATATTGCCCGAGAATCAAGCAAAAAGAGAAGGAAGTGAGGGCCAAAATCATACCAATCAATTACAGTAATAACACAAAACAATGTTATAAATAGTTAGATTTTCAAATATGGTTAAAAACAAATCCTAATGTATAAAATCGCTACTTTTGATTATTTTTTTCTATTTTTTCAACTTCGATTTTTTATTCTTAAACATTAGTTTTGTATTAAATAATTTTTTAATTTTATTTATTAACTCTACCCAGATCATTTACCATTATGCCCATACAAACCTAATAGAAAATTTAACTTTTCTAACAGAAAAGTAAAGACTATTAATTATAAGAGTAATGCTACTTTATCCAAATTTGATGCCCAAATAATATGGCATAATCCAATACAATAATGCTAAACATCCTACCTAAAATTCCACGTTTTTTATCCCACTATATATGGCATGTGAGGTGTCAAATTGTGAGTGGATACACATTAATGATGATTTATCTCACCTACCCTATGTATCCACTCACCATTTGAGACCTCACATGCCACATGTGGTGGGATGAAAAATGTGGGATTTTAGATGGGATGTATAACATTACTGAATCTAATAATGCCACATCATTTAGACACCAGATTTAGATACAAAATTTGGATAAAATAGTAATATTGTAGTTATAGGGGTTTTTTGTCAGCATGACACATCAACAAGGATAGCGGGTAATGTGGAAATATGGTGATTCCACGTCATCAAAAGTCAAATGTGAGACACGTTATCAAAAGGATCAACATGAATACATGACAACACCATATGAGGGGCCATCTGCAGATGGAAACTGCTCGGCCAAGATTCTACTCGGCCAGGAGTCCACTCGGCCATGATTCTACTCGGCCAGGAGTCTACTCGGCCAAGAATCTGCTCAGCCAGGATTCTACTCGACCAAGATTCTACTCTACCAGGAGTCTAGTCAGCCAAGAGTCTACTCGGCTAGGAATCTGCTCGACCAAGTCTGCTCGGCCAAGATTCTACTCGACTAGGAGTCCACTTAGCCAAGTCTGCTCGGCCAAAGATCAATACTTAGCCAAAAACAAGAAATACAGTTGTTGTATGTGTAAATTTGATAAAAGAACACGTCAGCAAGGAAGCAATAAAAACATAGACACGTCACCCATTGACTCGTCAACGGGAGGAAATCAGTCAAAAGAAGTGCCAGTAGGCACGCTCGCCGATTCAAAGAAAAAGAGTGTTCGCCACAACTGTTTGTCCAGCAGAGAGGCGAAATGCGCTCGCTGATCTAGGGCGTTCGCCAAAGATATACAGCCGGAAGGGTGATCTAATTCCAAGTATATTTCCACGTCAAAACAAGGATTTAATCGGATACAAGACTCAAGGATTAAATCCTATTCCGAACAAAATATAATCTTCTTCAAACAAGGAAGAGTCCAAACAGGAAACAAATCCCAAAGAAGTTATCTGTAGACGCTAGACTCCTTATACAACACAAAATAGGGACTCCCCTACCAAC
This sequence comes from Acer campestre, assembly GCA_954870605.1. Lineage (NCBI taxonomy): Eukaryota > Viridiplantae > Streptophyta > Magnoliopsida > Sapindales > Sapindaceae > Acer > Acer campestre. The sequence continues at coordinate 28,375,195 of OX940800.1, read as the reverse complement.
ACGGCATGGGCACGGGAAACCCTAGAAAAAACCAATATAAATAGAACCCTAAACCTCATGAAAAGGGGTTCGAGATCAGAGAGAATAATCAAGCTATTGTCTGAGAGATTTAGATTTGAGTGTGTAAACTATAAACAATTCATAGTGATTTCTCTCGCCTTCAAGGGGCACCGTGGTTTTTTCCCATTCAAGGGTTTTCCACGTAAAATCCATCTTGCATGTGTTGATTGATTTTCTTTGTTTATTCGTTTTTTATTAACTTATTATTGTTGACCGAGTCAATCCAAAAATCACCGTCAACAACAGTCCTACCAAGATATGACATATTAGGAAGAGATCTGCACAGATATAGAATCTTAGGATAATATTCTGTTGACGGTTGATTTTGTCAATTGACCGGTCAACGATTTCTGGTTTCCAAGTATATTTCAGACGTATAATAAAGCAAGAGAAAGCAGAAAATAAATGAATATAGCATGGTAAAACTCCGGTGATCAGAGTTACGTCCACGAGTGATTGCCTAAGCAACCTAGCCAAATTCACTATAATGAACTTTATGATTACACACTCTGCTCTTTTTCTCTCTAATTCATGCCGTCCCCTCTGCTTGTGCTTTGCAGGGGTATTTATACATGATTGTCCTAGGGTTTTTTTATCTGTGATATGCAAGTTAAGGAGTGTCGAATTTACTTTGTGACTCTTTCCTTTATCGTCATGGATTCCGGATCTATTTTGGACTCTAGTGAGCTGTCAAGGAGATCTCTCTGTTTCCTTATAGGACTCTGCTTCCCAGTAATTGATTCGCAGACTTGTAAACGATTCATGTCAATTGTATTGGTGTACAGGTGGCAAACAGATTTAACAGGGCAATTCCTTCCTTTGTGCCGAGTAAGTGCAGTCGGGCATTTCCTGTACTCGGAATACTCGGCACCATTCGCCATTTGTTGCTATATCTCTCGACTCGACCCGAGGTAAACCCTTTTGATCAGTCTCCTCGCTCATGGGTTGCTCTTGTCCACGCTGATCTGCTAACATGTCATCTGTGGCGAATTTTACCCACAACAATACCCCTTTAAATATTTGAGCCGAACTTATTCGCTTTATCCTTTGGAAGCGACTTTGTTTGCTCAGTGAAAGTATTTAATTCTCGCTTGGTCTTTCCTCTGATCGGGCAAATTCCTTGTCTTTTTCTCCCCATGAATGTCTTTCATTAATGTTTGAGAAATACTTATGACTAGGGTTTCTCATTAATCTGGCGTATTAATGACGTGTCTTAATTGCACCCACACACATTAGATTTGTCTCTTGCCAGAAGATCCGTTGATAGTGATGTTTAAGGTTTCTGACGATTTTTGACGGCTTAAGTCTCCTCCGAAGTTGCCATCTGTCCAGTCGGGGTTGGTTGCGTCAGACCACATTTATGTGATATGACCTTTGCCAATCCCACGCGTCCTTTCGCACGTTTCCCACCTCCGGCTTTTACTAGGGTTTACCGTCTTATATATATCCCCTTCACTTTATTCCTCCGTATTTTCTCTGGTATTTCCTCTGATAACCATTGTGATTTCTCTTTTTTCTCCAGTCCTGGCATTCCCTTTTCTCTTCACTTACTTCCAAGCTTTCGCCGGTCATCGGAAGAGGAACCTTTTCCCTCTGTTTATTCAGTTTCACTCACGGTTACCTATGGTTTATTTCTATTTTTTGGGTTTTGCTGAGGTTAGTCTCTCTCTTTTATTTTATTCTTTTTCATGGATCCCTCACTTTGTCACCGTCTTTTTGTTGCTTCCATGGTTGCCATCGAGCGCCATGATGCTCGTTTGTTCGAAAGTCTTCAAAACCTGTTGAGCAGTAGACCACCCCCAGACCAACCTTATTTCCTAGATGTCAATGTCTCTGGGTTGGTTCGTGAAACCCCCCTTGGGGATGACTCTACTAGGGTTCCCCAATCTGATCCTTGTTCTTCTTCTTGCAGTGACGTTCGACCTCCGATGACGAGATCCAAGAATTGCAGTTCACGCACGATACATAAGAGCCTGAGCGGACTTCACACTGTTAGGCCCCAACAAATAAATAAAGATGACGTTGAGTTGGAGCATAGGGCAGCTCGGATTCCGTTTTCACCCGAGCGAGTTTGTGCCTATGATACCGAACCGAATGTAGTCGGCCAGAAGGAAGCTCGTCAATACATAGGTCGGTTTGATTTAGATAGGGATTCTATTCGGCTCGAACCAGCTGGCAACAGGGCTGCGTGGAATCCTCCACCCAGGATGGTGGCAGTTTATGGGGCTATGCTTAGCTACGGTGTGACCCTCCCTCTCCAACCATTCATTACTTGGTTTCTAGCTGAGGCTCAGATTTCCCCTGCCCAGCTTGCCTCGAATAGTTACCGTATCCTAATGTGCTTATGGCATATATGGTACCGTATAAAGCTATCACCTCCGACTCCCCGCGAGATCAGGCATTTCTATACGCTCAAGCAATCGGGTCGGTCAGGGACGTACTTCCTTTTGTCGAGCAAGCCCGACCATTAGATTCCAAAGGGCGTCAAGGTTGTTGGGAAGGTTGATCTGACCAAAGAAGATAAAGCCAAGGGCTTTGTCTAGGGCTTCCCCTCCTCAAATAAATATTGGAAGAACAGTTGGTTCTTCGTCGGGGGTGACTGGGGCCAATCCATCGATTTTGATGTTGATGACGTTCGGGTAACGCGGAGGGTCCCTCGCTATTTTTGTTCTCCCGAGTTGTGGAACAATGCTGCCCCGATTCTCTCGGATGGGAGTTGAAGAACTTGGCGCGGGCAGCTGTTCATGCGTCGAGGAAAAGGGGAGGACCTTATCACCTTAATGAGGAGAAGATGATCAAAGCTGGTCTTTTTCCCTGCTTGTCTGCGGCTCGCAAGCGACGTAATTTTTACAGTCCCCATCCATATCTTTTTATGTTATTTATGAGCAATTGGTTCTGACGTCTGACTCCTAGCGCTATTCTTTTGTTTTGTACAGTGAACTATTCAGATGTTGTCTGCGAGGCTCAGGCCCGCAAGTGGAAAGCTGTCTTGGAGACTAGCCGAAAGGAGGCTACCCTTTGAGAATTTGAGCTGGAAGCTGCTGGTGGGTCGGGAGAGGAGACCCTAACCGGAAAGGATGCGGAAGAATATGTTGGGGATGTTCCTGAATACACTCCCCAGGATGTCCCTCCTGTTCCTGAGGTTGGGACGAGTGAACGCGCTGACCAGCTTGATTCAGACGACCACACCTTTTTCGCTGGTGAGTGGGGGCATTCCCCGACTGAGCACCATCAAGATGTTGCAGATGAGGCAACTGTCGGGGTAGACGAGTTGACCCAGGCCACCGACAATGTGATGGATGAAAACGGCCGATCCGCTCATATTGTGGACGAGGCGGTCATTGGGACGCCTGAGTCGAGTCCTGGCCCCTCCAAAGGTAAGCAAAAGGTTGGGGAGTCCTCCGAAAACAATATTCCATAGGAACCTTCTCCTGCTACTCTGCCAACTGTCAGTGGGGAAATTAAAGCTAAAGACCCCCATGAGAACCCCCACGTTAATCTTGATACCTGTGGGAAGCAATTACAAAAAAGGAAGGCCTCATTTTCCCCCAGTCGGCCTGCTCCCAAAGTGCCCCGAGTGGTGATGTACTTTGATTCCTCTTCAGGTGACGAGGGGATGGGTACTAGGGTCGTCCGGGCAGAGCCGAAGACTCAAACAGTGAAGTAATCTGAGGCCTTACTTGGTGCTTCCAGCAGGGGTGACCCTGCAAACGATACACGTGCTCTCGACTCACCCCCTTCACCAAGGATAGATATTGGCGGCTCGGGGACGCCTGCTCAGTCGGGAGATCCTTCTCCTCAAGCAATGTTGAGGGCTATGTCTTCCGGACGAGCATTTTTTGGTGAAGATAATTGGAGTCGTTTCCTAGTCGGCCCTCCCTCGGAACGGCTACAAAACTTTTTCGACAGCACTTCTTATGTAAGCTATTCCCTCTTCTTTTCTTATGATATTTTCTACCAGCGTTTTTCTTACGTATTTTTATGGCGTAGATGGTGGCTGAGATGTCGGAAGCGTGTCTGGCTAGCCAAGCTCATACAGACAGGATAAAGCGCCTAGAGGCCCAACTGAAAGAGAGTGAAGACAGCCGTGCTCGGGTTGAATTGGCTTGTCAGGAGAAAATTAGGTCGCACCAGGAGTTTATGGACCGGTGCTTGGCAAGTCAGCTGGATGCTGAGCAAAGGGCGTCTTCAGCCACTGATGAAGTGAAACGCCTACAGGATCTACTATCCTCTACTTAGGAGGCGATGCTTCGGGCGGAGCAAAAAGCTGAGGAGGCTAGGTTGGGCTATGAGCGTCGGGCAGAAGACTTGAAGAACCAAGCGCTAACTGTTAAATCTCTATCTAAAGAGGCTCGGCTAGAGCTGGAGATCCAGGCGGTTGACCGTTTTAAGAGGTCTCCAGCTTACGACACCTTGCTCCTACGGGAGTTCCATCGAGGGATGGTGTCGGCTCAGGAATTCTTCAAGGTCAAGAACAGAGCGACTGATCGGGCAAGGGCCAACTGGAACTGCTCAGTTGAAAACCATGTCGAAACATCTCTGGATTCGTTCCGTGCTCAGATGAAAGTGTGGCGTGCCTAAGGAAAAGCTCTGTACCCTATGCACTTGGAGATGCCGACTGAAAGCGCTCTTTCTACCTTCCATGCCTGCCAAAAAGCTGGGATAGAGGGCGAAGAGCAAGATGTCGGGACTGTATCCGGTAGGGACTATAGCACTTGGATGGATGATGCTGAAGACATGATTATCTGGCCCTCCGATGAGAGTCTCCTGAGCGAGTATGCCATGGTTCCTGAGCCGGGCCTCATCAGCGGCAGTTCTCATCACGATGGAGGTTCTCGGCCTAGCAGTAGTTCCCACCCTGGCAGCGATCCTTCGGCTCCAGCATCTATTTGAGTACCTCTTCTATTGTAGCGGTTTTTCTTTTTTGTCGTATATATATTTTTGTAATCATTTCTGATGTACATACACTTTTGTTACTAATCAATAGTTCTTTCACTACTTATGCCCCATTCTTTCATGCCTTGATAAATATGATACCTGAAAGAGTAACCAAAAACAAAAACGAAAAAGTAATAATCGTAGAACTTTGTAAGTTGATGTGACTGGACCGTCTTAACTTCCTACGGGATATTCCCTGAAGGGCTTGTACTCCTAAAAGACAGGGCCTACTTCCTCAACCACGCAGTTTATAGGCAGTTGTTCTTTGGAATATGCCGAGTATCTTATTTAACTGGCTCTCTCTAGTTATGCCGAGTGTTTTATTTAACTAGCATTTTCTTTTCTAGTTATGCCGAGTATCTTATTTAACTGGCTTTCTAGCTATGCTGAGTATCTTATTTAACTAGCATTTTCTTTTCTAGTTATGCCGAGTATCTTATTTAACTGGCATTTTCTTCTCTTTGTTTTTACTTAAACTATGTGTTATGTCGAAGCTCACCCCGACCATACACACAGTTCCCTACGCAAGTCACTTAGGACGTCTCCTGGTTTTATCTGCAACAGGGTTTTGGGTTTTGCCGAATTGTTGGGGTAGCATATACCGGCCAACACAGCTGCGTTTCTCACCAGATCTTTTCCGGCGGCGCCCCGAGCAGTTTGCCAGGCATCCCTTACTGGGTATCCTGGTGCCTCGGGTTTGCCTTTTCATTGGGTGGTGCGTTTGCGTCACCCTAACTAGGCGGGCATGCTACTTTAGCTTGTCCGCCCCTCGGGCGCTGTCCACTCGCTCTTTGCGATTTCGTGGCGCCCGAGTAACTATGGAGGTTTAGCTCCATTCTCTATTTTCAGAGAGTTGCTTTATTCTTTTCTCGTTTCTTTATTTTGCTAGTTTGTTCGCTTTTCCACTGATTCATCCTCTGCGAAATACTTGCTGATTCTGTGGAGTTTTATAAAAACCAAAAAAAAAAAAAAAAAAAAGGAAATGGATAGGCTGCCCCTTTTTATTATTGATCACATATCTAAAATTCTGAATCAAGAAAAGAAACTAAAACGAGAATCTAGGTTTTATTAAAGCACTCTAAATGCTGAAAGGTCAGGGAACCATTAATTTGAGGAGTCTTCTTATGGATAGAACATCTTCAAGTATTGGGCATTGCATGGCCGGGGGACTAGCCCACCATCGGGTCGGGAGATCAGATAGGCTCCATGCCCGACAACTCCTTTAATAACGTACAACCCTTCCCATTTGTCTGCAAGGGACCCTGCTGCCTTGTCTCTTGTGTTCGGGGATACTCTTCGTAGTACTAAACCCCCGACCTGGAATCTTCGTATTCAGACATGAGAATTGTAGTATCTTGCTGCCCTTTGCTGGTATGTCGTATTTCTTATCTGGGATCTGTCTCTAGCTTCTTCTAATTCATCTAGGTTCTGCATCAGTATATCAACGTTGTGTTCCGGATGGTATAGCTGTACTCTCGGGGAGGTGAAGGATACTTCTGCTGGAATAACAACTTCAGTCTCGAATGCTACTGAAAATGGAGTTTCCCCAATGGAGGTCCTAGCAATCATCCTGTATGCCCAGAGCACTTCATGAAGCTTGTCTGCCCAGTTCCCTTTCTTTGCGTCCAGCTTTGCTTTCAAAGTATGCTTGATTACTTTGTTTACAGCTTCAGTCTGCCCGTTGGTCTGAGGGTGAGCAAGGGTGGCATAGTAGTTTGTGATTCCGTATTCCTCACACATATCCTTGAATTTCCTGTTGTCAAACTGTGTCCCATTGTCAGTAATGATGGTATTTGGGACTCCAAACCTGTAGAGGATGTTTTTCTTAACAAAACTGGTAGTGTTTGCCTCGGTAATATGTACGAGTGCTTCAGCTTCTGCCCACTTCGTAAAGTAGTCTACTGCCACGATAGCATGTTTTGCACCTCCCTTTACACCCGTGGGCATTGGTCCTATGAGATCAAGGCCCCACATGGCAAACGGCCAAGGGGACGTCAAACTTCTGAGCAGTTCTGGTGGTTGCAGTATGTCATTGGCTATCCGTTGACAGGTTTTGCAACCTTCTGCGAACCTCTGAGCCTCTATAAATAGGGTCGGCCAGTAGAATCCCAGCCTTAGTATTTTGTGCGCCAAGCTTTTTCCTCCAGTGTGGTTTCCACATATGCCGCTATGGACGTCTCTTAGGATTTTCTCAGCTTCTTTCCCTGTCACCCATCTTTGTAGTGCTTTCGAGAAACCTTTCCTATATAACTCACCGTTAATGATTGTGTATCGGGTCGATCTGTATCTGATACTCTTTGCTTCCAAGGCGTTTTCAGGTAGGATGTTTTTCTCCAAGTATCTCCTGAGCTGAGTTGTCCAGTCGTCTGATTACGGTCGGATCTCCGCTACCTCCAACTCTTCCGACTCTACTGTGCTAGGGCTGGCCAGATGAGCGACTGGAACTGTCTTTGTCCCACACAATTTGTTGCTGAAGCTAACTTGGACAGGGCGTCTGCTCTCTCATTCTCTTCTCGGGGAATCTGGGTAATTTTATACGTTTTAAACTTTTTGAGCAATCTTCTTGTTATTTCTAAGTATGCCATCATACATCCGTCTCTTGCTTGGTACTCGTCTAGCACTTGGTTGACCCTACCTGTGAATTGCTGAAAATTTCTATTTCATCTGCTCCCAGTGCCACGCATACCCTCAGGCCTGCCAGAAGAGCTTCATATTCGGCCTGATTATTAGTTGCTTTGAAATCAAATCTCATGGCACATTCTACAGCATCACCTTCCGGTGTCAATATCACTATTCCTGCCCTGTTGCCATGGGTATTAGATGACCCGTCCACATGCAACTTCCAGTGATACCTTTTTCCTTGCTCTTTCCCCATCATTCTACGCACTTCCTCGCCTGGTTTTGTGAATTCAACCACAAAGTCTGCTGCTGCTTGCCCTTTATGTGCCAACTTAGCCATGTATTGGATGTCAAATTCACTTAGCTTTATGGCCCATTTGGTCAATCGTCCTGACAACTCTGGCCTTTGGAGGATTAGCTTGAGTGGGCAATCTGTGTATATTACAATCGTATGTGCTTGAAAGTATGGCCTTAACTTCCTTGCCGCTGTGACTAGTGCTAGAGCCATTTTCTCGGCTGGTGAGTATCTGGTTTCAGCTGGGAGCAATGCTTTGCTCGTATAATATACCGGCTTTTGCACTCCCTTTTCCAACCGAATTAGCACCGAGCTGGTAGCTACATCAGTGAGGGATAGATACATGTATAGGGTTTCCCCGGCTAAGAGTTTAGAAAGTATCGGTGCTCGCCCCAGGTATTCTTTTATATTCTAAAAAGTCGTTTCGCACTCTTCTCTCCATTCAAGCCCTCTTCCCTTTTTTATTGCTTTGAAGAATGGGGAGCACCTGTCCGTAGATTTTGCTATGAACCGATTGAGTGACGCGAGGCATCCTGTCAATTTTTGTACATCCTTCAGCGTTTTCGGGGAAACCATATCCTCAAGCGTTTTGATCTTCTCAAGGTTTACCTCAATTCCTCTTTGGTGGACTTGAAAACCTAAGAATCTTCTTGACGGTACACCAAACACACATTTGTTTGGGTTAAGCTTTATCTGGTATTTCACCAGGACATCGAATGTTTCCCTTAGATCTGCTGCAGTGATGCTCTTGGTCAGCATGTCGTCTACATAGACTTCCATATTTCTTCCAATCTGCCGAGTGAATATTCTGTTTACCAGTCTTTGATATGTTGCTCCCGCATTCTTTAGACCAAAGGGCATTACTGTGTAGCAGTACAACCCATGATCTGTTGTGAAGGCTGTCCTTTCTTTGCCAGCTTTGTTCATTCGGATCTGGTTATATCCCGAGTAAGCATCCATGAAGCTCAGTAGCTCATGTCCTGCGGTAGTATTTACCAACTAATCTATTCTTGGGAGCGAAAAGCTATCCTTCGGGCAGGCCTTGTTCAAATCTGTAAAGTCTACACACATTCTCCACTAATTGTTTTTCTTTTTCACTAACACCACATTAGCTACCCATTGTGGGTACTGGACCTCTCTTATAAACCCTACAGTAAGGAGCTTTTCTACTTCTTTCTTGATGGTTGCACTTCTGTCCGGGTTAAACAGTTTTCTTTTCTGTATGACCGGTCGGGAATCAGGGTTAACGGCCAAGTAATGGGATATTACTTTTGCATCTATTCCAGGCATATCTTTGTGGCTCCAAGCGAATATATCTTTGTATTCTCTCAGCAACCTGGTTATGCTTGCTTTGACTGCTTTTTGCAGGTTAGCGCCTATCTTGACGACCCTGGTTGGTTCGTTATCATCCAAGACTACATCTTCAGTTGGTTCATCCTTTTCGTCTTCGGGCCCTTCTCTTGGGTCCAACTCAAAATCTTCTGGTGCTTCATCTTGGTCATTTGATTTCCTCACGTCTTGCATACTCGGCAAGATTGTGCATACTTGGTGTCCTTCTTTACTCTCTCTGTCTCTGTAAACTGATAGGTTTGCTCTCCGCGCCATTTCTTGCGAACCTTTCACCGAACCTACACCAAATTCTGTCATGAATTTCATCATGAGGGCATAGGTAGCTGTTACTGCCTTGGTTTTATTCAAGAATGGTCGTCCTAGCAGTGCGTTGTAAGGCCAATTTTTCGTATCTACCACTACAAAATCAAGCAGCACCGTTTTCTGACAAGGGACACTTCCAACTTTAACAGGAAATTTTACAGTACCTAGAGACCTCACTTCTACCCCACAAAAACCTCGTAATGGAGTATGAAAGGGCTGCAAATCCTTCCGGTCCAGTCTCAACTGGTCTTAAACTTCGGCGCTCAGTATGTCCGCCAAACTCCCATTATCGATCAAAATTCAATGGACTTCTCTATAACCAACCTTGGCGCTGATTACTAAAACGTCGTTTGGTCTGACATCTATGCCATACGATTCAGGTTCTGTAAAAATTATCGAATCCCAACCTTCTTTGATTCTCTTCTGGTCGGGCTCAATAGAATTGACATCCAGGTCCCTTCGTGCTTCCATTGCTTCACGAATCTCCAAGGTTCTTTCCCTGTTGCTTTTTCCGGTTGCTGGTCCTCCAAAGATAGTGTTTATCGCCCCCTCATCCTCGAGCCTCTTCGGACTTAATTTTCTCCGACTGTTTTGACGGTTGTCTTGCTGCCCGTCTACCCTTTCTGCCTTTTTCTGGACAATGTCTTTTAAGTGACCTTCCCGAATAAGGGTTTCGATATGATCCCTGAGCTGAAAAAACTTGGAAGTCTCATGCCCGTTCTCTTTGTGGAATCGGCAATATTTGGTCGTATCCTTCCGAGCATAGAATGACTGCCTAGGTGGTTCCTTAGACATGTTCTTTTCTTCTAGGATTGCAAGTACTTCTTCCTGAGTTTTATTCAATGGGGTGTAGTTCGTATAGTCGCCTCAGAACCTTTGGTAGGGCTTGTTGGCCTTCGAATCGTTATGCTTACGCCCATCCGGACCGTCCGAGGTTTTGCTTTTCTGCTTGTCCCCCTTTTGGTTGGGGGTTTTGGATGCACTGTCCTTGGTTTTTGAAACCTCTGGCCGTCCTCCATGTACGAAATAACCACCCGTTGCAATTTTCTCTTCTTCGGCTAAGGCATAACCTCCAGCCATGTCCATCATATCCGCATAGTTGGTCAATCGTGCTCTTCTTAAATCGAACGAGAGCTGTCCATTCTGTAAGTTGTTAATAAATGCTGCCACTATGGCTTCATCATTAGTGCTCCAGATCTCTTATACAGCCTGACCAAATCTTCCCAAATACTTTTTGAGTGACTCCTCTTTCCCATGCTTAAGTTGGGATAGGTAAGCCACTGACTTCTTTCTATGCATGTTTCCAAGGAACTGTCGGGAGAATGCTTTACTCAGCTCATTGAAACTGCTTATGCTTGCTGCTGGTAATCTGCCGAACCATCTGGAACCCAAATCCCCGAGAGTTTGTGGGAAATTCAAACATAACAAGGCGTCGTTATTGGCATACTGAGCCATGGCACTTTTGTATCTTCTGACATGCTCCTTTGGGTCTGTGTCTTTCTTAAACTGCTCCATGTGCGGCATTCTAAACCTCTTTGGGAATGGCATGCGAAGAACTTCATTGGCGAAAGGACTGCCCAATTCATCATCTGATAGCTCATTCCGCCCATATCGTCTGACTAGTGCATCCATTTGTCGACGGTTATTTTGGACTTCCCTGGTCAAACTTTGTATGAGTATGTCCCTGTCGCCTTCTGGCTCTCCCATGGCATCGAAACTTTGATTGACAACCAACCTTTGTTCTTGATTATCAACCTTTTGCTTCTGAGGTTTACGATTTAGGCCATGCAACCGAATAGTGCCTCTTTGGCACTTCCAAGGGGCGTACTGATCGCTGCCACTAGAGGATGGGGATCGATCCCTTCGGTGGTCCTCTCACCCAAATCGGCATGTATCTTGCTCGGCTTGCCCGGAGTGATATTTCCTACGTGGGTACCTGTCTTCCCTGGGTTCTCTGTCATCATGGGCCTGTTCCTCTAATACCCCCGGCTGCTCCGCTGAGGTTCGACTATTTTTTAAAGGTGCATCTGGTATTGGATGGACTACTACAGAACGTAGCCTGCCCTGCTGTTGGTCTGGGGTATCCATTTGACAGGGTGAAGTTAATCCCTCCGTGGTGGAGAGGCTGACTCCATGCTTGGCTGCATCTGATACGAGTTGTTGTAAAGATGCCCGAAAACGCCGTGCGATCTCTTCGCTGGTTGGAGGACAACGTTGGATGCCCGCGAGAGCTACTAGCTGATTTTCTGCGATCAATGCGGCATCAAGGGAAGCATCCACTTCCAGTCTATCATCTGGTAGATCTTGGTTGTGCCTGGAATTGCTGCCATCTCCTTCTCCAGCCATTTTTTCACAAGGGATTTCAAGGTTTTTGTTATCATGTATATCCCCTCCTTCTAGCGCCAATTGTTGACGGTTGATTTTGTCAATTGACCGGTCAACGATTTCTAGTTTGCAAGTATATTTCAAATGTATAATAAAGCAAGAGAAAGTAGAAAATAAACGAATATAGCGTGGTAAAACTCCGGTGATCGGAGTTACGTCCACGGGTGATTGCCTAAGCAACTAAGCCAAATTCACTATAATGAACTTTATGATTACACACTCTACTCTTTTTCTCTCTAATTCATGCCGTCCCCTCTGCTTGTGCTTTGCAGGGTATTTATACATGATTCCCCTAGGGTTTTTTTGTCCATGATTTGCAAGTTAAGGAGTGTCGAATTTACTTTGTGACTCTTTCCTTTATCGTCATGGATTCCAGATCTTTTTTGGACTCTAGTGAGCTGTCAAGGAGATCTCTCTGTTTCCTTATAGGACTCTGCTTCCCAGTAATTGATTCGCAGACTTGTAAACGATTCATGTCAATTGTATTGGTGTACAGGTGGCAAACAGATTTAATAGGGCAATTCCTTCCTTTGTGCCGAGTAAGTGCAATCGGGCATTTCCTGTACTCGGAATACTCGGCATCATTCGCCATTTGTTGCTATATCTCCCGACTCGGCCCGAGGTAAACCCTTCTGATCAGTCTCCTCACTCATGGGTTGCTCTTGTCCACGCTGATCTGCTGACGTGTCATCTATGGCGAATTTTACCCACAACATATTCCAATAAGGAAATATCCTTATTTCCTCTCCAGTACCAGAGAAGTCTAATTAGGAAAGAACTCTAAGCTTCCAGAAGGATAAATTCCAAACAGGAAACGATTCCTAATTGATTTATTCTACCAGAATCCTACAAAGACTCTAATTAATGAGTCCACCGCATATACGACATGAACTAGGACAACCCTAGATGGAACCATATAAATGCACCTTTGTATTCATTATAGAGGACATGATCATCATGAGCAATTTACACTGACATGAGAAAAGAGATACGAAACATAATCAATTTTTTGAGAGAAAGCGAGTATTAAGTGTGTAATCCTTATATTAATAGTGGATCACTTCTCGCCGTCACCGGCACCGGCACCGTGGATGTTTCCCCGCCTTAGGGTCTTACCACGTAAAACATATGTTATGCTTGTTTAGCTTTTATTTTCTACTTTCATTACATTTATCTTGCAGGTTTCATTAACCTAAAACCGTTAACCGGTTGACTTCCAAAAATCACCATCAACAATTGGCACTAAAAGGAAGGGGTGAACTCAACTTCGAGGAACCCTCATGAACATACCACAGAAGGAATTCCGATGTGGATCCAACACTTGAAGCACCCAACAAACAACTATTAAAAGTGTTAGGGAGTGGATTAACTACAGAACCAGTAGTAGGAGCTGTGGCCGTGACCAATTCCGGAGGAAGTATGTTGCAAAAGTAATACTTAGAGCTTCAAAGTATCAAGAATCCGTCCCAGGAATTGCTTTCCCATTCCGATAGCTTACAAAAGAAAAGAGAAGAGAGTTGTCGAGAATCGTAGAATTGCTGACCAATGAGCACTAAAGTGAGCATATCTACCTCTACAGAAGTTGGATTTGCAAACTATAAAAATCGCTAGAAACTAGACATCCAAGGATTTCCAAGCATACATGGTTCGTAGCCTAGTTCAATCTGAACAATATTTAGTAGCTCCCGCAATATTGAAGAAACTAGATCGCGTATATATTTCTGATTTAACCATCAAACAGTAAAACGGGCATATCTCCCTCTACGGAAGTCAAAATCGTGAGCCATAAAAACCATCAGAAACTAGACATCTGGACCTTTCTAGAAATATAAGGTTCACAATCTAATTCAGCCTATGGAATATTTTATTGTCCCCGAAACATTGAAGGAAGTGATTCGCAGAGGACTCTCCAACCTGACCACCAGACACTAAAACAGAGATAACTCTCTCTAGAGAGCATGGAATCAAGAACCATGAATTCTGCTGTAAAATAGACGTATAGATCTTTTCAAGGATATGTAGGTCTCAACACAGTTCATCCCGAGGAATATTTGACGAATTTCGAAACGTTGCTGTCCAGCATAAAGTTTACCTTGACGTGTTAGAAACCGAGCTCATCTTTGTATAAAACACCCAGTGGCGATTCTCAACTAAACCCACTCGGCTCTTCATCAATTCACTTGTGAAGGATCCAATAGTAAAATGACTAGACTCTAGGTTTGGTAAGTGGCCAAGGTTAGTCAATCTACACATCGGTCTAATTTTACAATTTCATTTACAAAGAATATATGCATAGTTACATATAAATAAAAGTGAAAACCGACCAAATAATGATTATTCAAGATTTAATCGGGACTTCGATCTTGATAAAATCATTCGGATTCAGGGGTATGTTTTCACTTACTTGTTATTACTATTGATATCGTCTTGCATCGATAACTGTATAGAATATCATGAGGCTTAAATCTTATACTCTGAATACACTCCTAATTTGTTGAAATTAGAAGTTGCATATTGTGCTTTTCTATTAAAATATTCGTATGGATTGCATTGACTTGGGAGTGCATTCACTACAACAGATTGAGTCTTTTATGGCTTGAGTTTTACGGCGCACATAAATAGCGCATCGTAAATGTTATCATTCACGACTTATGTTTAATGCACATCGTGTATAAATATCCTTACAAAATATAAGTAAGGGGATCATCGAGAAAAGAGGCAAGAGAGAGCAGAGTGTATTATTATTAAGAACATTATAGTGGATTTGACTGAGTTGCTTAGGCGACAACCCATGGATGTTTCTCCGATCACCGGAGTTTTACCACGCTACATCTCTTATTTACTTTCCTTAGTGTTTTACCATACATTTAAGTTATATTTGCAAACCAGAGATTGTTGACTGGTCAATTGACAAAAACCACCGTCAACAGATACTTAATCATTCTTGAAGAAAAACTGACCAGTTTAATGAGACACTTGGTCAATCTAAAGATGATTAGTTTAATAAGACACTTGATCATTCTTGAAGCCAAACTGAGGATAATATATTTGTTCAGACCAAGGTAACTAGATACTTGGATAAACTAGTCAAGTCTAACAAAAACTTGACCCAATAAAACCAATGGATTACTCAAACTTAATGCCAGTTAATGACATATTTGGCTAAATTAAGTTAAATGAGTTATTCAGCTTAAACAAAGAAACAAATGTTACACTCGAGTAAAAACAAAACAAAATATTTTTATTATTTACACGTTTATGAGTGTGCAGGTATACCAAATTGATTAGAAAGATCGGCCAAAAAGAAGACTAGTCTATAAGAAAGATCGGCCAAAAGGAAGAATCAAACCTACGAAAAAAGATCAGCCAAGAAAAAGTTCAAATGGACAAGAAAGATTCAGGCCGAATGCTTGGAATGACTCGTCCAAAGAAGAAAAGAATGGCTACCTAGACAATATGCCAAAAGCATGGCTCCTACCCTCCACATCGGCATCAACTCAAGAATAACAACGATGTTAGGGGGTAGATTCCAAGCAACATGAACCCCTGGAGAACAAAAGCCCCAACTCACCATGAGCATGTATATATATGGTAGTGGTCTTAGAGGGTGGATGCTTTGAAGCATGATCTCTATAGAGCAACATCTTACCTTGCCAAGAGCGACAACATCTACCGTATTTTTCTCAGCTTGTGAGGAAAGACACGGCTCAGGGAAACCTTAATCAGTTCCTCTTATGATCTTCAACCTCGACATCTTCAAGCTGTCTTGAGCACTAAAACTTCGAAAGATCACCAGAACTTGCCTTTAAGGGATATGACAAGAAGAAAATATGTTTCGGATAGAAGCATTCTCAGCTATTCAAGTCCTAAGAGATAATTGGTAGCAATTTGGAAGATTTCTTGATCAAACCCGTGAAAATAGCATCTGCTGATGGGTCAACTTCAAGAATTAAACTGTATCATCTCACAAGGAACTGGATTTCGAGCCTTATATGGTTGGAAAGGTAAGGAAGTTAGCTTTCCGTGGAATTTTACTGTTTGCAATTTCTAGTTTTCTTGAAGGAGTTATGACCATTTTACTACCCAAAGGTCAGCCCAGAATTTCTACGCGGGCAGGATCTGCTAATGGGTTAACTTCAAGAATTAAACTGTATCATCTCAGAAGGAATTGGATTTCGAGCCTTATATGGTTGGAAAGGTAAGGAAATTAGCTTTCTATAAAATTTTGTAGTTCGCAATTTCGAGTTTTCTAGAAGAGGTTATGACCATTTTACTACCCAAAGGTCAGCCTAGAATTTCTACGTGGGATTATGGAAATAAAGCAATGCGGGCTACCTATTAGGGAATGAAGTGTTAGGATTATGCTCAATAGCAAGAGTGTAATATTGTAATTAACAATCTTTTTCATATTAATAAAGTGATTTCTGGTTTAAACAAATCTTATAGCATTTATAGTTTAATATTATAATTGTCAAAGTAAATAATCATAAGGTCTAAAGACTATAAGAAAAGAAGAATTGTTCGTACATCTGGATATGTATGTGGTAGACACAATTCTTTAGTTAGTCTTGAATATTGTTCACAACTTAAGTTAAAGGTTGGGCACCTTTATCTTGTTAAAATTGTAGAATTCTTTTGCTAGCATTTGAGTGAGATCAAATGAGATATGATGAGTCTAAAATCATCAGAGTGTCTTCGAGCAAAAGAATCTAGTGCACTGGGTGCATTGAACTGGATCACAATGAAATACTTTATCTATAACCGTCAGTAGATAAAAGTCTTTTCATTAGTAGGACAATCGGAGAGTCTATCTTAATCCTGAGATAAATGATGGACTTATGGTTGCAAGTGATATCATTTGAGTTATCAATGAGTACGATTATATCGCATAGTCTATCCTCGATAGTTTGGTGATATTCATTTGTTAATCGATAGAGGACTTCATTTATAGATATGGACATCGTGGCTCCATTTATTAAATGAGAGTATAATATCATCATATGGATATTTTGAGGTAATTGGATATTAAATCTCAACGTTGAGTTTTCGATAGTGTCCATTGAAAACATGGCTTCTGGACAAGTCAAAATATCCAAGTTCAAAATGTGGTCATATGAGTAAATATGGTAACTTGGAGAGTTATAGGCGGTCTATGAACTCTTGGCGATTACTGATATTAATCACGAGGATACACTATCTCCAACATGATTGTCTAGGGTATGAATGAGGAACATCTTCCTTTTCTGTCTTTATTTAAGAGTTCAATTTTAGCTCTTTAGTGGAATGAGTTAAAATTAATGGATCGGACCTAAGTGAATCATTTGTTGATTGTGATTAGGTTATGTCTATTGAAGCTTAAATTTAGATAGCCCGCCAAGATCCCCAATCCACACGGACTTGTATGGATCACTTGATATATTCTACCGGACCAATTTATGGGTCCATTTAGAATTGCATTTAATATATTAAGAATATAATTTGCACATTATTTATTTAATGGGCTGCTCAATTATATTAATATATTAATGAAAGGCATGTGGGCTTGTTTCTTTTAGTAAGAATGAGTCTGGTTCACATGTGGGCTTTTTTATTTAAAGTCCAATGGATTAAATGAAATAAGAAAATAATATATGGCCCATTTTATTTGAGTGGGGGGGCAAGGTCTTGTTTAACCTAATATATATTATTTTGTTTCATTGTTTTAATTAAATAAGAATTAATTAATTTATTGAATAATTGTTTAATTAAGAAACAAATCTTTTCTGATTAGGAAAGATGATTCCTAAAGTTATACTATTGGTAGTAGTATACTAAAATTAAAAGACTTGTTTGACAAGAAAATAAATAATTAATTTTATTTATTTAATCAAATAAGAAGTCTTTTTATTTAGTCAAAATAAAAGAATAAAAAATCTATGAGTTGGATTAGGGTTTAAAGTCTTAAAACTAGAAGTGAATTAGGGTGCAACTAAAACTCCTATATTTTTGGAGTGTAATTTGCGGCAACCCTAATGCTTTTGGTAGAAGGATTTCGGCCACCCTAAAAAGAAAAGCAAGAGAGAATCCAGCCACCAAGTGTTGTGTGTGTTGTGGTGCTTGATACAATTCTTCTTCTTCTTCTTCTCAACTCATAGAAAGGAATTTTTATTCTACTAAAAACAAAAAAGAGTGAATAGATTATTCTTTGATGGTACACTAATTGCTTGTTCATCAATAAGCTTGTGTGTATAACATCGATTGAGGTTCACGCGAGTTTCGATCATTAGATTGAGAACTCAAAAGTGACCGGAATAATCTTAGTCTTCTTTTGATTGTTTTGTGACTAACAAAAAGAAAAGAAAAGTTTGTTTGTCTATTCTCAGGTTTGCAATTCAAAGAAAAAGGGAGACCACGCTCCTAGGTGATTCACGTTCGTGCTAGGATTGAAGATCTTACGGATTACCATCGACGTAAGTCAATCGGATCACGCGACAAAAGGTATTCTTCTTTTGTTGATTATATATATGTTTAATTAATTAAAGGGTTAAGGTTCATAAAAAGAAAAAATTTTAAAAGCTACTAAATCTTTTTTTTTAGTCTCTCTTCCGTTGCGTGTACTACGGTATTTTTCCCTACATGAAGGTCTTAGACTAATTTGTCATGTTTCGGAAGATTAACGAAGGCCTAAAAGTCACTTTAATTCAATTTTAGTTGATCCTAAAATTTCCATGCATGTTAGGATTAGTCGAGATTAGATTAAAATTCCTAAAGTCAGAAGGATTATACTTCTTATTTTGAGTCACATTGAATTAGCCTTATTGGAGGATGATTATGGAACCATAAGGAGACATAATCCATGCCTATTTAAGAGGAATTACATCAGAAGGATTAGATATGCAGCAGCAATGCAAAGCAGATCCGAGCGTTAGTAAAATCCGCTCAAAGATGGATCCAGACGAAGGTGAACCAAGTTGAAAGAGGATCCAAGAAAAGCCGAACAAAACTAAAAAGGGGTGCCACATTCACCCAAATAAGCGAAAAGATCTCAACAATCAAAGCTTGTGGAGACAAGAAAGTTTATCGAACGCGACTAGAACCAAATGCAATACGAGTGCGCACCAAGGCATTGTGGAAGTATACAAGGCAAAAATTACAAGAAAAAAAAGAGTTAAAGAGTGAGCAGAGGCTCAAAAAATGCCCGACAATTGTTCAACATCAACTAGGTAGACAGTAAACTTGGACTTAGGCTAAAGATAAGCAACAAAAAATCAGAGGAGAACTATTCAAATCCCCTTCGACGAGTTGCCAAAGAACTCATCTCGCAAATTTGAGGGGGTATTGTTATAGGGGTTTTTGGTCAGCATGACACATCAGCAAGGATAGCGGGTAATGAGGAAATATGGTGATTCCACGTCATCCAAAGTCAAACGTGAGACACGTTATCAAAAGGGTCAACATGAATACATGATAGCAACATATGAGGGGCCATCTGTAGATGGAATCTGCTCGGCCAAGATACTGCTTGGCCAAGTCTTCTTGGACAAGATTCTACTTGGCCAGGAGTCCACTCGGCCTCGGCCTCGGCCAAGATTCCACTCGGCCAGGAGTCCACTCAGCTAGGAATCTGCTCGGCCAGGAATCTGCTCAGCTAGGAATCTGCTCAGCGAGGGCTAGGAATCTGCTCAGTCAGGAATCCACTCGGCCAAGAGTCTACTCGACCAGGAATCTGCTCAGCCAAGTTTGCTCGGCCAGGAGTCCACTCAGCCAAAAATCAATACTTAGCCAAAAACAAGAAATACAGTCCTACCAAGATACGCCATATCAGGAAAAGATCTGCACAGATACGAAATCTTAGGATTGTTAGGGTTATGCTTAATAGTAAGAGTGTAATGTTGTACTTGACAATCTTTTCATATTAATAAAGTGATTTCTGTTAGTTAACAAAATCTTATATAACATTTATTATTATAATTGTCAAAGTAAATAATCATAAAGTCAAAAGACTATGAGAAAAGAAGAATTGTTCGTACATCTGGATATGTATGAGGTAGACACAATTCTTTAGTTAGTCTTGAATAACGTTCACAACTTAAGTTAAAGGTTGGGCACCTTTATCTTGTTAAAGTTGTAGAATTCTTTTACTAGCATTTGAGTGGGATCAAATGTGTTGTGATGAGTCTAAAATCATCGAAGGGTCTACGAGTAAAAGAATCTAGTGCACTAGGTGCATTGAACCGGATCACAATGAAATACTTTTTTTAGAACCGTCAATAGATAAAAGTCTTTTCATTATCAGGACAATCGGAGAGTCTATCTTAATCCTGAGATAAATGATGGACTTATGGTTGCAAGTGTTATCATTTGAGCTATCAATGAGTACGATTATATAGCATAGTCTATCCTCGATAGTTTGGTGGTATTCATTTATTAATCGATAGAGGACTTCATTTATAGATATGGACATCGTGGCTCCATTTATTAAATGTGAGTAGAATATCATCATATGGATGCTTTGTGGTTTTGGATATGAAATCTTAACGTTGAGTTTTCAATAGTGTCTATTGAAAGATGACTTCTGGACAAGTCATAATATATATCCAAGTTCAAAGTGTGGTCATATGAGTAAATATGGTAACTTTGAGAGCTATAGACGGTCTATGAGCTCTTGGCGATTACTGATATTCTTCACGAGGATTCACTATCTCCCATATGATTGTCTAGGGTATGAATGAGTATTGTTAACTTATTCCATCTTTATTTAACAGTGCAATTTTAGTTCTTTAGTGGAATGAACTAAAATTAATAGATTGAACCTAAGTGAATCATTTGTTGATTGTGATTGGGTTATGTCTATTGGAGCTTAAATTTAGATAGGCCCGCCAAGATCCCCAATCCGCATGAACTTGCATGAATCACTTGATATATTCTACTAGACTATTTGTGGGTCCATTTAGAATTGTATTTAATATATTAATAATATAATTTGCACATTATTTAATTAATGGGTTGTTTAATTATATTAATATATTAATGAAAGGCATGTGGGCTTGTTTCTTTTAGTAAGAATGAGTCTAGTTCACATGTGGGATTTTTATTAAAGTCCAAATGGATTAAATAAAATAAGGAAACAATATGTAGGCCCAAGTTTCTTGTCATGGGCGGCAATGGGTAATAATTAGCCCATAATATTGTTTTATTTTATTATTTAATTAAATGGAAATTAATTAATAAGTTAATTAATTATTTAATTAAAAATCAAATCTTTTTCTGATTTGGAAATATGTTTCGTAGTTGTATACTACTATTAGTATTATACTAAATATAAAAGACTTTATTTGTTTAGTCAAATTAGGAAATCTTTTATATAGTCACAAATACACTAAAGAGTTGGATTAGGGTTTGAATTCTAAAGAAGTCTTTGTATCCTATTTGGAAAAGGACTTTGGTGATCACCTTGTTGGACAAGGTAGGAATTCAGAAACCCTAAATTAACTAGGGTAGGAATTCGGCCACCCTAAATCATCTAGGGCAGCGGTCACTATAAATATATAGTGAGAATTTTCGGCCAACCCTAGATTTTTTCTTTGAAGAATTTATTTTCTTTGGCTAAAGAGAAAAAATAAAAATCCTACTCTATTACTAGTGAGAATTTGGCCAAGGTGGTTTGTGAGAGAAGAATTGTTCTTGTTTCGATAGTGTACTAGTGATCTTAACATCAAGAGATCTTGTACACACTTTCGAATTAGGTTCACGCGAATTTCAATCTTACGATTGTGAATTCAAAAGTGACCAGAACATTCTTAGCAACCTTTTGGAGATTATAGTGACTAACAAAATCAGAAAAGTGTTTGTTTGTCCATTCTCAGGTTCACAATTCAAAGAAGGGAGACCACGCTCCTAGGTGATTCACGTTCGTGATCGGTTTTGGAAGATTTAGCGGATTACCATCGACGTTAGTCAATCGGATCACGCGACAAAGGTATTTCATCTTTTCGTATATATGATTAATTAATTAAAGGGTTAAGGTTCAATATGGAAAAAATTTTAAAATATGCTAAACTCTCTTTTAGTCTCGCTTCCGCTGCGTGCACGTATTTTTTTCCCTACAAGGATAATATTCCAATAAGGAAATATCCTTATTTCCTCTCCAGTACCAGGGAAGTATAATCAGGAAAGAACTCTAAGCTTCCAAAAGGATAAATATCAAACAGGAAACGAGTCCTAATTGATCTACTCTACCAGAATCCTACAAAGACTCTAATTAATGAGTCCACCGCATATACGACAGGAACTAGGGCAACCCTAGATGGAACCATATAAATATACCTTTGTATTCATTATAAGAGGACATGATCATTATGAGCAATTTACACTGACATGAGAAAAGAGATACGAAACATAATCAATTATCTGAGAGAAAGCGAGTATTGAGTGTGTAATCCTTATATTTATAGTGGATCACTTCTCGCTGTCACCGGCACTGTGGATGTTTCCCTGCCTTGGGGTTTTACCATGTAAAACATGTGTTATGCTTGTTTAGCTTTTATTTTCTACTTTCATTACATTTATCTTGCAGGTTTCATTAACTTAAAACCGTTGACCGATTGATTTCCAAAAATCACCGTCAACAATTGTAATTATAATTATATGGTGTAAATTACTAAATTCGTCAATAATAAAACTAGAGGGCGCAAAATGACTCATATGTTAAATTAGAGGGTTTCCTTTTTATAAATAATATCCCTTAATTTTAAGTTTCAAGTTGAAGAAGCATGGCTGTATTGGGAGTTGGAACAGCTAAGATTAGAGTAATATATACTAGAGAGACCCATAAACTTCTGACTTTTGTTAACTATTCAAATCTAAGACTCGTAATAAAGGCAGCCCACATGTTAGATTATGTGGAGTCCAATTTCCAGTCAATTCTCACTAATCACCATCCTTGTTTTGAGGCTCACTTTTCTTATTCAATTATTGATGGTCCCACCGTCTCCTCAAAGTGGCCCCACCGTATCCTTTTTAACGACCACTTGTCCCAACTCCAAACTCCAAACTCCCAACAATGAATAACAATCTCATATTTATTTTTTTAGCATAAAGTAAGGTTAACATGAAAATGATATTTTGGAGTTTTATGAAACTTTGTTAAAGTTCACAGTACGAAGTTAGATAGTGGCGGTAGCGCAACCAGAAAATTTTATTTGGGGGTAAATTACACTACACCCATTAAGGTTTGGCCTTCTTACACCTAGACGGAAAGGTTTTGTTATTCTACACTAACTCTCCTGTTTGACCATAGTAAGGTCCAAAATACCCTTGTATAATAATAAAAAATAATAAAAAATTACACTAACACCCAAGTGCATTTTAGACCTTACAATGGTCAAACAGAGGTGTTAGTGTAGAATAACAAAACTTTTCCATCTATATGTAAGAAGGTCAAACCTCAAGGGGTGCAGTGTAATTTACCCTTTTATTTGGGTACAAATGTAATAAAATATAATATTTAGGGACAAAGTAAAATTTTATGAAATTTGATAACTATAGAAATTTATAATAATATATATATATATTATATATATTGTTTAGCCAATAGGGGCGTAACTCAGCTGATAGATGGAGCTTGGGGCTTAAGCAAATGACTCCCATGTCAGCGGCTTAAATCCTACTAATGGCGAAAACTTTCAAAAAATACCTGGTCCCGAATTAATAAATATTGTCAAATATATATATATATATATCTATATATATTGTTTAGGGCCATCCCCTGCCTCTAAATAATGAACGTATAAATAATATATAAAAAATGAAAAGTTAATACTAATAATAATAATAACAACCCATATCATCTAAGTCTCAATCATAAAATAAAAGGAAATGAACAAATATATATATATATATATGCTATTTAAAATGAAACATTTCGTTATTTTAGATCGCGAAAGTCATCTATGTTGATTCCATTCTAAATTTCAAATTATCAATTAAGAAGAATCAAAAAATTGAAACATGCCAAACCTGAATTCCTCTTAGTGATTTGATGTAAAAATAAGAAATTATTGATGATCAATTCAGTATTTCAAACCGGTATTAGAGAAAGAAAAAAAAAAGTTATCAAAGCAAAAGAAACATATAATTGTTTTTAAAGAATTTTGAAAACTATATACCTAATATTGTAACTTGTATAATAGATAAACAATCGGTTGTCGTGATTATAAAAACAATATGTTTTCTGTACGACTATAAAATTAGAAAAGGTAGCCTAATGGAAGTGGAAGCTTAAAACAAATGTAAAAACATATAATCTAATTAATTTTATATTTTGTTTAAAATTGTAGAATAAATTAATTAAGTTTAATTGTAGCGTGCAGTGGTAATGGTTTTTTTTTTTTTTTTTTTTTTTTTTTTTTTTTTTGAAACATTGGAGTTTTTTAAATTTTACTATTGACAATTAAAATTAAAAGATTAGGTGGGGGAATTAAAAGCTCTAGTAAAGAGAAATAAAAGACATTGAGGGGCAATGGCTCCTCCAGGCCCCCACTAAGCTTTGTCCATGTGTGTCATTATTCGTCAAACCTCGTAGTAAATATAATAATTTGAAAAAAAAAAAATTGTTAAAGCCAAAAAAGTTGAGACCACCTTGATAAAGTTGTGGATTCGATACATAATCCTCGTTCATCAAAGATGGAGTTAATTGTAATATTAAAACAAAATTGTATATTAATTTAGAGTACATAATATAAAATAGAGTATTACATGTTCACAATGTCCTCCAAATTTTTGTTTTAAAGAAATTTTTTTAGGGTTTCTTCTTTGAAACTCTAAATTTAGAGTACCAAATAGAAAACTTTAAATTTACTTTTAACATTTTATATTTTATTTTTACACTCATGTCCATAGTTATAAACAAGTATTTTGATATTTATATCATTTGTACCTATTTAATTAAATTCAATGAATATATAATATATATTTTTTTGAAATAAAACTATAGTAAGTTTTAATTTATAAATTTTAAAAATTATATCATTAGAAATGTCGCATCTATATATTTAAAATGAGACTAATATTAAATATTTATTATTTAATAAATTTTCATTTATGGATACTTTTATTCTTACTCTACTTTATACTTGTTGACAGTGATTTTTGGATTGACTCGGTCAACAATTTTATGTTAATAAAACGAATAAAATAAAGAAAATCGATCAACACATGCAAAACAGATTTTACGTGGAAAACCCTTAAATGGGAAAAAACCACGGTGCCCCCCGAGGGCGAAAGAAATCACTATGAATCGTTTGCGTTTTACACACTCAGATCTCTCATACAATTGCCTGATTATTCTCTCTCTCTCTCTCTGATTTCGAACCCCTTTTCATGGGATTTAAGGTTCTATTTATATTAGTTTTTCTAGGGTTTCCTGTACCTATGCCGTGTTGATAGGGGAGTTCCTATCTTTCTGTTGCGTAAGGAGTCTAGAATCTGCAGATAACTTTTTTAGGGTTTGTTTCCTGTTTGGACTCTTCCTTGTTTGAAGAAGATTGTATCTTGTTCAGAATAGGATCTAATCTTTGAGTTTTGTATCCGATTAAATCCTCGCTTGACGTGGAAAATATGCTTGGAATTGGATTACACCCCTGGCTGTATGTTCTTTGGCGAACACCCTGGATCGGCGAGCGCATTCTGCCTTTCTGCTGGTCAACCAGTTGTGGCGAGCACTCTTCTTCTTTGAATCGGCGAGCATGCCTGCTGGCACGTCTTTGACTGATCTCCTCCCGTTGACGGGTCAATGGGTGACGTGTCTATTTATTTGTCCCGTCTTTATTGCCTTTTTGCTGACGTGTCTTATTGCCAAATTTACACATACAACAATACCCCCATAAATACTTCGAGTTGATCCAATATAGGCTGGTTCTGCGAGCAGTATTTATATGATTTACTTGTGTTTTTCTGACTTTCCTCATTTTCTGAAATTTTTGCAGATATTTTTCCCTCTCTTTTTTCGCTTTTGCCACGTGTTCTTTTTGATATTAAGTCTTCAGCGGCAAGCTTTCATTTTCAGCCACAGAATTTCAAACGATAGGTGTGACGCGCTGTAACTGATGTCACGCCTGCAATGATGTCGAGTCTGTTGTGAACCCCCATGATGCCACGCGTCCTTCGTTTGATGGACACTTTCATCACTGCCTTTACTCACAGGCGGCGGCACTTTATCATAGCCGTTTTTAATTATTGTTTTTTCTTGAATTTTGAATTTCCCCCTTTAAGAAATGAAACTGTTGCGTTTTCTTTTTTATTTCTTCTTGCTTTCATTTTTCACAGAAAATACTCTCTGAAAACTTCCTCCAAATCTCCGATTCGACGTGTCAGGTTTCCGGTGGTCTTCTTTGAAGCGCGACTTTGTCTCATACCCTCTTCTCTTCCTTTTTCAAGAATATTTCTGGTGAGTTTCATGGATCCTTCTCAACGTGCTTTTCTATTTAATCAAATGATGCAAGCTCTCGAGCTTGGCAATAAGGAAGTTGCAGACAAAATTGAATTATATTTGCGGAACTTTGACCCAAATCTTCCTGTGCCAATTTCCCTTTTCATCCCTTCTGATTCTGACACCAATGCTTCTGATTTCACGTTTCCTTCAACTGTTGACAATGAATTTCCAGATATGGCTAAGACTCCAAGGGCTGCTGGTAGTGGTCGACGGGGGCCTAGAACCCCTAGGGATTCCCTTATTGGTGCTCAAACAGTAGTTGGTTCAGACATCGAGGACCATCGGCGATATGCTCTATGTTTCGCTGCCGATCACCCAAGTTCTTTTGATACTGAAGTAAACGTGGTCGGCGAGCAAGAACTCGGCAAATATAAGAGGAAATATGATATTCTAGATTCGGTTGTTCTTATTCCTTCAGGCGAGCGGGCTGCATGGAATCTGTCGAGTGGCTCCGTTGCTATCTATGGGTCGATGTTCGGCTGTGGGGGTGACTCTCCCCCTTCAACCGTTTATAGCCAGATTTCTGGCTGACGCTAAACTTGCTCCTGCCTAGCTTTCACCAAATAGTTATAGGATTTTGATGGCCCTGTGCGTGATGTGGAAATCAATGGGTCGACGGTCGCCAACTCCTCGTGAAATCCGTCATTTTTATGTTCTGCCACAGTCCGGCCATGGCGGGACTTACTATCTTCAGTCGACTGCTGTGGAGAATTGGATCCCTGAGGGTGTGTCCAACGCAGGACAGGTGGAAGTTTCGAGTGACAAGAAGAAGATGGGCTTTGTCTGGGGTTTCCCCACTTTGAACAAGAGATGGAAGAATAGCTGGTTCTTCGTTGGTGGCGAGTGGGGGAGAAATAACTCTGCTGACCCTCGCCGAAACCTTCGGGCGAGTAAAGTTCCGAGACACTTCACGTCTCCTGAAGCTTGGACGAGGGCTTCCCCTAACTTGACCCCGCACGAGGTGAAGAATGTGACTGAAGCTGCAGTGCTTGGTTTAGCCAAGAGCTGCAGTGCTTGGTTTAGCCAAGAGGGGTCAGGAATATCTTCTTGACGAGGCAAGGATGGTAGCTTGTGGTGTTTTCCCTCGCCTGTCCGCTAGGCAACGCCGTTGTAAGCTCTTTAAACTTATCATTAAAACTTGTTTTATTGGTTTCGCTTTGGATGACGCTATATATATATATTTATTTATTATTATTTTTTTACTTTTTAGTGAGCGAGTTCGATATCGTTTGCGACGAACAGGCTCGAGCGGTGAAAAACTCTGAAGCCGCAAGCCAAAGACATGCCGCGGGCTTGTCTAAGGAGGGAGTTGCGCCACCCGAGGGCGACGATTCCCCAGATGAGGGTGGAGCAGGAATTCTTGCTGTTGCGGAGGCAGCCGTTCAGCCTCGTGGAGGCGGGGGTGGCACTTCGTCTCATGTCCCTAGCCGCAAAGGGAAAGAAAAGGTTGGGATTCCTGCGGTGAGTGCGGATGTTCCAGTTTTTGATGCGAGCATCCCAGAGCCCCCTGAAGACCCCTCTAGCGACCTTAATCCCAGAAATTGTCGAGGGAAGCGTCCTGCTGAGACCACCCCTGACTGTGCCACTCGTCCTCTAAAAAGGGCTTCTATGGTGGTTCAGTATGTGGTCTCGTCTGATGAGGAAGGGAATGGTGAGCCTGTATAAAATATTTTTCTTCACAAAGCTAGTTGTATTTGCTTCTGTGATGTGTACCAATGATTCGGCCTCTACCCATTTAGTGAAATAATCCACTGCTACAATGGCATGTTTCGCCCCTCCTGGTGCTGTGGGCATTGGGCCGATCAAATCAATTCCTCACATGGCGAACGGCCATGGGGAGGTGATGCTCTGTAAGCGCTCAGGTGGCTGGCGAATGTTATTCGCGATCTTTTGACATGCTTCACATCTGGTCGCTATTCTCTTTGCATCGGCGAACATGGTTGGCCAATAGAACCCTTGCCTTAGTGCTTTGTGGGCTAGACTGATGCTCCCAGCATGATTCCCATAGCTTCCACTGTGTATGCCTTTTAGGATTCCTTCTGCCTCTTCAGGTTCAACACATCTTTGCAATGTCCTCGAGAATCCTCTCCTATACAGTTCACCGTTTAGGACTGAATATCTTGTTGCCCTGTACCTCAGCCGCTTGGCTTCTAGCAAGTCACTTGGGAGGGTGTCATTAATCAGATACTCTTTGATTGGGGTCATCCAGTTGGTTGATACGTTCATGATGACCCCAACTTCGGTTTGCTCGGCTGTGCTGGGTCGAAGCAAGTGTGCCATAGGGATTGTTCGGGGCCAGATGTTGACCGTGGCGGATGCCAGCTTGGCCAAAACATCCGCTTGTTCATTTTTTTCTCTTGGGATCTGCACAATCCTGTATTCTTTGAATCACCCCAACAATTCTTTTGCTAGTTTTAGGTAGGCAATCATATTGTTGTCCCTTGCTTGGTACTCATCGAGTACTTGGTTGACAATGACTTGAGAGTCGCTAAACACCTCAATCTTATCAGCTCCTAGGGCCGTACATACTTTCAGTCCTGTTGTCAATGCCTCGTACTCGGCTTGGTTGTTGGTGGCTTTGAAATCAAATCGCAAGGCACATTCTACAGAATCTCCTTCTGGGGTTGTGACCACTATCCCTGCTCCGCTGCCATGCGTGTTTGATGAACCATCGACACAGAGTTTCCAGCGAAAGTTTTCCCTTGCTTGATCTATCATCATCTTCGCCACTTCAGTATCTGGCTCGGTGAATTCTGCTACAAAGTCTGCTATTGCTTGGCCTTTGATCGCTGTTCTTGGGATGAATTCTATGTCAAATTCGCTTAGCTCAATGGCCCATTTTGTAAGTCTACCCGACACTTCTGGCTTTTGTAGTATCATTCTTAGTGGGCAGTTGGTGTATACTCCTACTTTGTGTGCTTGGAAATACGGCCTCAATTTTCTTGCTGCTGTTACTAGTGCGAGCGCCATTTTTTCAGCTGATGAATATCTCGTTTTAGCTGATGAATATCT
Organism: Acer campestre; assembly: GCA_954870605.1. Lineage (NCBI taxonomy): Eukaryota > Viridiplantae > Streptophyta > Magnoliopsida > Sapindales > Sapindaceae > Acer > Acer campestre. Next base: position 28,345,763 of record OX940800.1, on the reverse strand, counting down.
CGTTTTAGCTGGTAGTAATGCTTTACTTGTGTAGTACACCGGGTTCTGTATTCCATTTTCCTGCCTTATCAATACAGAACTAGTGGCTGCTTCTGTGACTGACAGGTACATGTATAGCACTTCCCCTGTGATAGGCTTTGACAGCAATGGTGCTCGGCCGAGGTATTCTTTCAGGGCGACAAAAGCCTGTTCGCAGTCTTTGTTCCATTCTATCCCTTTCCCTTTCTTAAGCGCTTTGAAAAATGGTAAGCATCGGTCTATCGATTTTGCGATAAACCTGTTCAGCGACGCCAAGCATCCTGTAAGTTTCTGGACATCCTTCAAGTTTTTTGGGGAAACCATGTTGGCTAGCGCTTTGATCTTGTCGGGGTTCACTTCTATCCCTCGTTGATGTACCTGATACCCGAGAAACTTACCAGATGGCATGCCGAACACACACTTTGAAGGGTTTAGCTTCATCCCGAACTTGGTTAACACATCAAAGGTTTCCCGTAGGTCGTCTACATGTCCGTCGGCTTTAACGCTCTTGGTTAGCATGTCATCGACGTACAATTCCATATTCCTGCCTATTTGGCCAGCGAACATTTTGTTGACTAACCACTGGTATGTTGCTCCAGCATTCTTCAGGCCAAATGGCATGACAGTATAACAGTATAATCCTTGGTTCGTGGTGAATGCTGTCTTATCTTCATCTGGTTTGTGCATCTTGATTTGATTATAGCCTGAGTATGCGTCCATGAAGCTTAATAGCTCGTGTCCGGCTGTTGCGTCGACCAGCTGGTCGATTCTTGGCAATGGGAAACTATCTTTTGGGCAGGCTTTGTTCAGATCAGTGAAGTCTACGCACATCCTCCACAGATTGTTCTTCTTCTTTACGAGCACAACGTTCACTACCCATTCAGGATATTTGACTTCTCTGATCGATCCTGCTGCGAGCAGCTTGGAAATTTCTTCCCTTATTGCTGCACTTCTCTCAGGGTTGAAGCTTCTCCTTTTTTGTATTACCGGCTTGCAGTCTTTACTTACTGCTAGATGATGTGTGGTTACATTTGCATTAATTCCCGGCATATCTTCGTGGCTCCAAGCAAAGATCTCCTTGTACTCCCTCAACAGATTCACCACGCCTGCTTTAACCTGCTTCGTCAAGCTCGCTCCAACCTTGACTGTTCTTTTAGGCTCTTCTTCATCCAAGATGACAGTTTCGGTTGGTTCTTCTTTTTCTCTGTTGGTCTCATCCCTTGGGTCTAACTCAAATGTTTCGGGGTTTTCCTCCTTCGCCTCTTAGTCGAGTTGAAATATGCTTAAGGTTTCCGCCCCAGTCTTGTCCTTAAAGATTGATAGGTTGGCCCGGCGAGCCATTTCCTGCGACCCTTTAAGTTCTCCGATTCCAAATTCTGTCGGGAATTTGACCTTTAGTGCATGGGTGGATGTAACTGCTCACGCCTTGTTCAAAAACGGTCAGCCGAGTAAAGCATTGTATGGCCAGTTATAAATATCAACTACCACGAAATCCAGGAGGATGGTCCGTAGACAAGGTGCTGTCCCAAATCTCACAGGCAGTTTCACCGTCCCCAAAGATCTTACTTCTGCTCCTCCGAATCCTTTTAGAGGCACATTGAACGGTTCTAAGTCTTTCCTGTCTAGCCGAAGTTTGTCATACACTCTGGCACTCAAAATGTCAGCGGAGCTTCCGTTGTCTATCATCACTCGGAGGACATCCCTGTGTGCTATTTGTACTCCCACAACTATTGCATCGTTGGGTTTGGCATCAATTCCTTCTGAATCCTCGGCCGTGAAGGTTATCGGATCATGGCCTTCTCTTGGTTTTTTGTGGCTTCTCTGCACAGAGTTTACCTCAAAATCCCTGTTTTCATACATTACTTCCCTGACTTCCGACATCCTTTCTCTATTGCTTCTACCAGTGTGAGGTCCTCCAAAGATTGTATTTATAGCTACGCTTGGGCTGCCTTTCCTCCGGCTTCTTCTTTCTTGCCCACCTCCTCGATGGCTGCTTTGGCGACCTGTGTCTTGGTCTCTTTTCAATGTGAAATCTTTAAGGTGCCCTTCTCTGATCAGACTCTCGATGTGATCCCGCAATTGAAAACACTTAGAGGTATCGTGCCCGTGGTCTTTGTGAAATCGGCAATATTTCGTTGTATCTCTTCGAGCATTAGTTGACTGTTGTCGGGGGTACTGATGAGGTCGTTTGTGTACTCAACAAAATAGTAAAAATGATAGTTTTTGGTTAATTCTTGAAAACTCTTTTAAAGCCACTTAATCCTTTTAAAATGTGATTAGATAGCAAAATAGTGAGCAAGTTCGTTCCACAGGGAATGGAGTGTTAATTAGATAAATTGACTAATCTTAAAACAATAAAACAAATCATAGAGTTTGATAAATGTGTGGTTTCTAAAGCCACCAATGCTAAACTACTCAAATGAAAATACACAAAAATGTTATGAAAAATAGAATACTCAACACCTTGATAAGAATAGTGATAAAATCAATTAATGAGAGAACTAGGGAATAGATCGATTAACACTTGGATGTGGGTAAGCTACTAGCATCATTAATGTACCAATCTCATTATGTTAACCACTTAGAGGCTTAGATTAGTGGGGTTGATATACCCACCACTAATCTATCCTATCCAATGGGTTCTTAATCACACAAAGGTTGTCAATCCACATGTGAATATATAACAAATTATTCCACTCAAGATAGCAATCAACAAGTGATATACAAGTCAATTATAATGAATGAAATCTAATTAAATTGAATGAATAGAACACATAAGAGATTCATTACAAGCTAGACTAAACCCACAACCAATTGTTCCTCAAATCTATCCCCTAGATTAGGGGTTTAGTTACACATAATTGCAATAAATGAAAAGAAGTAAATGATAAGGAAATAACCCTTGGGTCACCTTCTTTAAGCTCAATCCTTCTTCTCCTCTATGCTCCTAGATGCAAGGAATGGAGGTTGAGGAAATGTCTTGGAATGTGGGTGTTTTGGTGGAAAGTTACTAAGGATTTTGGTGGAGAAAATGGTGGGATGAGGAATGATGTAGTGAAGTAATCAAGGTTTTTGTGTTGAGGGTTGGATGGATTAGATGAGTTCAAGGAGAGAAATGGAGGATGATGAAAAATGTGCCATGGAAGTTGATCTAGATCTGAAATGGAATTCTCTGAGATTTTGCTCTCTGATTTTCGATGGTTTGAAAGTGAAGAGACGCTCATATATATACTCACTCATGGACATGTACTGGTAACGACTTGATTCGCTGATGTGGAGCCTTGGTCGCTCTTTGGTCGCTATGGCGACCATGGAGCGTAAAACGGTTAGATGAAAAGGTCGCTCTGAAAACCATCTTTCTTGCTCTTTGTCAAGTGGCGAACATGACCAAAATGTGTAGAGGTCGCTCTTTGTGCATCAAGGTCGCTCTGGCGACCATAAGTGGCGACCTTGGACATGTGAAGAGGTCGCTCTTTGTGCATCAAGGTCGCTCTGGCGACCATAAGTGGCGACCTTGGAAAAGTGAAGAGGTCGCCCTTCGTGCATCAAGGTCGCTCTGGCGACCATAAGTGGCGACCATGCCTTGAGTGCACTAGGTCGCCACTTGCAAGGGAGGTCGCCAGAGCGACCCCAAGTGGCGACCACACCTGATTGTTTTTGTGACCTTCTGTCGCCATGGCGCTCAAGTGGCGCCCAAGTGGCGACCTTTTGATGCTTTTGGGAACTCTTCTGTCGCCATGGCGCTCAAGTGGCGACCTCCATTGCTCATGTGGCGAAAATGCTCTGTTCTTCTCATTTATGAGACATTTTTGCACAAGTCCTCCACCTTTATCTCAATTGCTTCTGAAACCTAATAAAACCTGAAACACTCAATTTAACAACATTAAACACGGGGAAATGCCCGAGAATCAAGCAAAAAGAAACGGAAATGAGGGCCAAAATCATACCAATTTTGGCTTGATCAAATACCCCCAAACCAATCTTTTGCTAGTCCTCGAGCAAACATAATAACAAGCACACCCCCAAAAACATGCATAGAGATATTTCAAAGGTTTTTACTTCAAATGATCAATGTGCGAAGCCAAAACGAAGAGATTAAAACAGTTATGCCATGGTGAGGATTTAAACATGCAAGAGCGTGTATAGTTATGATCAAAAACGTGCCACCTTAGACATAATTGTACGCAATGCGATCTTACATTCAAAATGCCAAAGCTTCAAGGCAAAGGTGCTATTAGTTTAGAATGTAATTCGCTTTGATACTAAATCTCACCGGATTCTCTCTTCTTTTCTCCAAGACTCCTAGGTTCACTCAAATATGAGCATGTGCAATATGAGTTCATGTTATGGCAACAAATTGATTGCACATGCTAAACATTAAAACGCAATTTTCTGAAAAGTGATCTCATGAATGGAATTGCAAGCCATGAATTAGAAAGAACATGCATCAACCAAATTGTACAAAATGGACAATCCTAAAGATCATGAAGGTCTTTTCTTTGGTTGTAATGGGGCCTAAGGTTATGGTGAAACAAAGAATGGAAGAAAAGGATATCAAGGGACCTAATGATTTCATTAAGGCATACATTCTAATTCTTTAAGTTCCACAAGATTCCCACATATGTTCACACTTTAAGGTGTCCAGGCTCACAATTACACATGTGTATGCTACTCCTATTTTCAACTTGAGTAGCTCAATTACTTCTCTTCCTTTTCTAGGCCCTTTGTGCCTAATTTCTTTATTCCTTTTTCTTTGCTTTTCTTTTATTGCCAATTCTTTTCTTTTCATGCTCTTCATTTCTTTTCTTTCTTTTCTTTTCTTTTCTCATTCTTTACAAGCTTTTGTTTTCTTTTTCATTTTCAAACATTTCTTGCTTTGCAAGACTCCTACACACATTCACAAGGTACACACCTTATATTTATACATTCAAAATTTTACATTGAGTTCCTAAGCCTTAGCGAATCGTTTGGTCAAGGTAGGTCAAGTATTTTAAGGCTATAAGGTTCATGTAGATGTGGTTTATGAAAGAAATGCTTCAAATGTGTTTGGCTTCAAAGGGGCTTGGGAGCACACATATTCAAGTGGTTGGAAGTGTTTAGGCCAAAAAGGTTTTCACATGCATCGCCTAAAATCATTTCTAAAGATTCGTCCATTAAGCAAAATAAGGCATCCACAAGCAGACCATAATATTCTATGGCAAACAACATTTAGAGCAAATGAGACCAAAACATGCTTGTATGAGTGTTTAGAGTGAGTGTTTAAAGAGTGAATGTTTACAACTCAACGTATGCTTTTGAAAGGCTGTGTTTGTGATCCTCACGGGAATCTCCACTATTAATTCTTAGCCTTCAAGCAAATTTGATCATTCACTCAACATTAAGAGAAAAAGATTAACGCATTTTGTTCAATGACACCCTAAGTGGCATGGTGTTAATCTAAACCAAACACTCACAAACATGCACAATTCCTCACTACATCATGTAAAGAACAATCTCCACAAGCAAAGCATGCCTAAATATGGCAATATCGCAAAAATTTTTGAAAATTTTGGCACACAATTCTTTCGAAAACCAAGCATCATGGTGTTGCGCAAAAGCACCCCCAAACCTAAATTTGACATTGTCCTCAATGTTCAAAGGTGGAAAATAAACAACAAGCGCAACCCACTAGGTTTCAAGCAATAACCCAACAAGCATGAGCAAAACAAAATATCCCCTCATCCGGCATATTGCCCTCCAAATATTCATACACAAAATTCCAACAACACATATAGCAAAGAAGCACAAATGTCCTAAATCCACTACCAAAATCCAATTCACACCCTTATTCTATGCGGAAACAAAATAAAGGCAAAAATGAGAAATAAAGACTAAAGGAAAAGAAATGTGAATAAACATAAATCAACAAAAATATTCAACAAAATAATCCAAAAGTAAAAACATAAAACTAGCAATATCCCAACAAAATGATAGAAAATGCAAATGATGAAAAGATAACAACGAATCCTAGGAATGCTAGTAGGCCACTACTCTGAATCATCCTCCTCATCCTGCACTACTCTACCCTTCCCTTTCGGGTCCTTCCTTCTCTGCTCCCTAGCTAGTGCTGCTCTCCTAGACTGCTCCTCTCTCCATTTCCTCTGTGCTGCTGCCTCATCAATAGGAGGACCTCCCACATAACGGGGCCCCTGATCAGTCAAGGAACGGGCCATGGCCTCCTCCAACTGTGTTGCCTCCTCAACAGCAGACTGTGCAGTCTGAAATACTAAGTCAGGCTCCTCTGTGCCATGTCCTGAAGGTGCAGTGGGGGTAGGTGGAATCACTGTGGCAGGCTTCTTCGGTCTCCTGACATAAGGAGTGAGCCTAAGATCATGGCGGAGGTCTGTAAAGCCTGTGATCACTGTCTCACTCAAATCCTGAATAAGGCTTTCCAACCTCAGCTGCCTGTCCTCCAAGGCCTTCTGCCTTCCCTCAATATCAAGTTTATCAGCATGAAGGATATCAAAATCACCAGTCTGAGTCCTCCTAATGCGCTGTACACCATCTAGAATCCGAAGACCCAACGGCTGCCCATGATCATCACAAATAGGAGTCTCCTCCTCCTCATCATCATCGTCCTCATCAGGGATTATTCTCTCAAATTCTTCCCTAACACTGGTTTCGCCCTCTGAACTCCGCACTCTCCTACGTTTTCCCCCAATAGGCATCTCTCCACGCTTAATCATCAAACGTCTCCAGGTGGTCAAGTCCATATCTGATATGGGGGGCTTAAGTGTGTCCCCGGAGATATCCACACCCGCCAACTTGCAGGCTTCTGTGATCAAACAAGGGAAAGGGAGGATATCTGTCTCTGATTCATTCCTCCCAATCCGCCGAATCTCCATCTTTATGATAATCCCCACATCAATAGGCTGCCTCTCACTAATGCTATGTAGAATCCTGGCTTCCTCAAATGGAACAGTGGACCTGTGGGAAACCGGTCTCAGAGAAGAATGGAGGAAGATGTGCCAAAAGGCGTGCTCAATCTTCAAGTTTGACTGCCTGAGAGGGAACCGCTTCGCCATCCATATGGTCATAGGAGTGATGGTCATCGTATTTGCAAATTCCACCAAATTCTTTACGTACAAAGGATTCGTGGTGATCCCTTCCACCATCCTCTCACGTAAACCTTCAATTTCCAACAAAGTTGTCCCAAAATAGATGTTAATGTCCGGTGCGTTTAAGTACACGGGAACCCCTCTCACAAGAATGGGACCACCTCTCATATACTCTCCCGGATTCATCCCCGCGTAAAACTCTCTCACCAAACCTTCACTGTAATATGGCGGAGTAGCCGCTAATCCTCCCCATCCCAAGTCATTCACTGTTGTTGGGACAGGGGTATCCCTCAAGCTCTCCAAATCAATTCCCCTCTCAGGCCACATTTTCTTCTCAGCAAAAGTTTCCATACGATCATCGAAATTTCTGTTTAGTGTGCAGTCGGGAATTACTCTCTTCCTAGGAGTGTTGGTCTTGCTACCCTTGCCCCCCTTGTTCGGCAACTTCATCTTTAGAGCCATTTTTCACCCCCAAATTCGGACTAATTTTCTGACAGAAATCCGGCAGCACAACGGCACTATAATAACACTCCGGCACTCACCAATGTGCACCACAATCACCCAAATCCACTTCAATATTGTCACAATCACTTCTATATGAACAAATCACACAAAAATCCAATCCTAAGCACTAATCACTTCAAATCAAACTCAAAACCACCCTTAGTAATTCTAGATGCAATGTAGGACGGATTTGATCAAAAGAATTGAAGAACTAGAGTGAATTCTTACCAAGTTTGGAGATTACGTGCGTGCCACGGCTTTGGAATTGAGAGAATTTGAGAGGAGAGGACTGTTGTGTGTGTGCGGCGTTATGTTTGAGCTGCATCCCTTATAAGTGAACGCCCTATGTCGCCACTTGTGTCCTCGGTCGCTCTGGCGACCAAATGGCGACCAAAAAGAAATTTCTTGTTTGCATGTGGTCGCCATTTGCACAAGTGAGGTCGCTCTGGCGACCAAATGGCGACCATACCTGATAACAAAGGTCGCCATTTGCACAAATAAGGTCGCTCTGGCGACCAAATGGCGACCATACCTGATAACAAAGGTCGCCATTTGCAACATGTGGGTCGCCCTGGCGACCATGTAAGTGGCGACCTCTGAATTCTTCATGTAAGAGAGGTCGCCATTTGTGTGCAAAGAGCGACCAAATGGCGAACCTGACTTAAAATCCTCTTCTAAGTGCATTTCATCACCTGCAAAGAACAAAATCCACAATAAGCTCATACTTCAATTTCTAACAAGGATGGAGGGACAATTATTCAGAAAAACAAAATGAACAAAAGAAAAACACACAACAAGCAAAAATTAAACACAAACATAATTATTCATGGCATGAAATGTAAAAAACCGAATATAAATCCAACTACCGCATCATACTATGCGAAATGGAATCATGATGCTCATCATCCAAGTCAATCATGTTATAACTCAATTTTTTCTTGACTACCCAAACTGGTCCTCTAGACTCATCTCGGACTTGATTGACCAAATCCTTCCTAACCCAAATTTGCTTAACATGGTTAGATCTCCTTAGAGGCCTATTTTTATCATTATTGGCATGCTTCAAAAATTCAAAACATTTAGACTTTACATGACCCTTTCTATGACAAAAATAACAAGTTAAAGGATATGAAGGAAATCTTCCCTTTTTCATTGGAGATTTATGTCTTGAGGGACCGTTATTGGTGAGTTCTTTGATGGCTTGATCCATCCGATCTATCTCTACCAAAAAGTCGCACTCCTTTACCTTAGCAACTTTCAAGGACATCTCCTTCTTGCTCAATTCCTCCTTCAACTCCTCAAGTGCCTTGTTCTTGGCATCTACATTCATGAGAGTCTTCCTCATCTTTCTTAAGGATTCTTCCTCAAATTCTTCGGTGAGCCTAGCCAAATCTTCAAGTTCTTTCACCGTCACCTCATTCTCCATTGTGAGAGCCACGTTGACCTTCTTAAGCTTATGATTTTTCCTTGCTAAGTCATCAAGCTTCTTTTCCAAGGCATACTTCTCCGCCTTAAGAACCTCAACCTCAAGCATGAGCTCTTGGTTGGAATTCTTGAGCTCTTCTATTTCCGAGTCACCTATACTCTCCACTTCGGCCTCTTGGCTATCCTTTTCAAACAATTGCACCAAATCACACACCTTTCCACCCGTTAACCTTGGTGAATGCAACTCAACCACATAGCAACTCTCAATGCTTTTTAGGTCATCATTGCATATGGTTATATCGATCTCAAGTTCTTTCTCAAATGCATGCATACAAACTTTCTTCTTGCAAACATCAATCTTCATTTGAGCGGTAGCCATGAATGGTCTACCAAGGAGAACTTGCCACTCCCTAACATCATTTGACTTGTCACCAATGTCTAGAACCACGAAATCCGTTAGCACCATTACTCCTCCAATGACAATTGGGACATCTTTTAGTTCACCACATGATGAAAGTGAGGTTTGATCCGCTAGCATAAGCTTCTTCCCGGATGGCTTCAATCCTACCAAACCCAACCTTTCATAAGTAGAAAGGGGCATCATGCTCACACTTGCCCCTAAATCTAGTACTCCTTTAAGTACTCCACTATTTCCTATTGAAATGGGAATCACAAAGCTTCCCGGATCTCCCACTTTCTGGATGTATGCTTCTTCAAACAACAATGCCTCATCTCTAGCTCCATCTTTCTTGACAAAACTTCCTTCCTTAGCTTGCTCTGTGTGGCTTGGAAACTTCCCCTTTTCTTGCTTTTGAAGAGCCTCGGCGATTTGCCCCATCTGGGTCTCCAATTTCCCGAAGGATGCCTCTAAATTGCCAAACCTTTGGCCACTAGCTTGCATGAAGCTTGTCAAGGTGTTCTCAGCTCTTTGGAACCCTTGCATCATACCTCTCATCTCTTCATCAATATTTCGGCGAGGTTGATACGAGCTTGGTTGAGCATTGTTGTTGTTGTTCCATTGGTTTCCTCCCCATTGGTTTCCTCCTTGGGGAAACCCTCCTTGTGGGTATCCTCCTTGTGATTGGTTTTGCCGGTAGCCTCCTTGTGAGCTATTGCCTTGATTGTTCATTCCTTGTTGTTGACTTGGACGGTAACCCCCTTGTGAGCTACCTCCTTGATTGTACACCCCTTGTTGTTGATTTCCTTGTTGTTGGTTTCTTGGTGGTGGGTTTAGAATGTTGTTGTTGTTTGACCAAGAAAGATTTGGGTGGTTCCGCCATGGTTGAACATAGTTGTTTCCTTGACCTTGGAATCCCATAGCTTGAACTTCCTCGTGCTCTTGACCTTGACCTTGAAAAGTGTCCTCAAACCCTTCATTTTCATTAAATTGCCCGCTAGAGCTTCCTTCTTGTCTTCCTAGCAACTTAACTCCCGCTTTCTGCAACCCCAAACTTTCAATATGAGAAGTTAAGGTTTCCACCCTTTTGTTTATCCTTGAGATTTCAATTGCGGTTTCCGTGCTAGCGTTCACATCAAACTTCCCACCTCGAATACTGTTGGCATTCCTTTGTTGAGAGTTTTGTGCCAACATCTCATAGATGTCGTAGATCTCCGAAGCGGTCTTGGTATCATAAGAACCTCCACAAGCGTTATCCACCAACACTTGGGAGAACCGAGTTAGACCCCCTTGGAAACAAGACACCTTGTATTCCTCAGTGAACATGTGAGGAGGGCATTGGGCCACAAGGCGTTGATACCTCTCCCATGATTCATGAAATAGCTCCCCCTCACTCTCATAAAAATCGGCTATCTTCACCTTCAACTCCTTTGCTTTCCTAGCTGGAAAGAATCTGTTGAAAAACACCTTGCAAATCTGCCCCCAACTCGTCAATGATCCCGGCCTAAGCCCCATGAGCCATGTCATAGCCGCATCCTTCATGCAATATTGGAAACAACGCATTTGCAATTGTTCGCGTGTGAGCCGCATGATGGGGAAGGTCTCTATAATAGCACTATACTCCTTCATGAACTGGAGGCAGTCTTCATTCAGCTTCCCATGAAATGACGGCAATAAGTTGACGTGCATCGTCTTCAACTCATAACCCCTAGCCACCGGGTCTAACACTATCGGTGATGGTTGGTTCCCAATATCCGGCAAGGCATACTCACCCATGGTCATCCTTTGACCCCGGTTGGTTTGAGTTTCTTCCGTCATCTCCTCTCTCAAAGGAGCTTCGTCTTCCCTACCATGTTGTTGTCCTTCAGTACTCATATCTTGACTTGGAATTGTTTCAAACTCTCTCACACGGCTAGTGCCTTCTAATGGGGGATGAACACCTCTACCTAGAGATCTCCTACCGTGCATAAAACTGAGCACCTGAAAGAGGAATAAATAAAGAGATACAAGGAAAGAAAAGAAAGTAAAAACAACACTATGAACAAATCAATAATCACAAAACAAAATTTTAAACTAACAATTTACAAAATACCAATAAAATGCGAAGAAAAGTCAATATATGTAATCAACGCTACCATTCCCCGGCAGCGGCGCCATTTTTGATGAGGTCGTTTGTGTACTCAACAAAATAGTAAAAATGATAGTTTTTGGTTAATTCTTGAAAACTCTTTTAAAGCCACTTAATCCTTTTAAAATGTGATTAGATAGCAAAATAGTGAGCAAGTTCGTTCCACAGGGAATGGAGTGTTAATTAGATAAATTGACTAATCTTAAAACAATAAAACAAATCATAGAGTTTGATAAATGTGTGGTTTCTAAAGCCACCAATGCTAAACTACTCAAATGAAAATACACAAAAATGTTATGAAAAATAGAATACTCAACACCTTGATAAGAATAGTGATAAAATCAATTAATGAGAGAACTAGGGAATAGATCGATTAACACTTGGATGTGGGTAAGCTACTAGCATCATTAATGTACCAATCTCATTATGTTAACCACTTAGAGGCTTAGATTAGTGGGGTTGATATACCCACCACTAATCTATCCTATCCAATGGGTTCTTAATCACACAAAGGTTGTCAATCCACATGTGAATATATAACAAATTATTCCACTCAAGATAGCAATCAACAAGTGATATACAAGTCAATTATAATGAATGAAATCTAATTAAATTGAATGAATAGAACACATAAGAGATTCATTACAAGCTAGACTAAACCCACAACCAATTGTTCCTCAAATCTATCCCCTAGATTAGGGGTTTAGTTACACATAATTGCAATAAATGAAAAGAAGTAAATGATAAGGAAATAACCCTTGGGTCACCTTCTTTAAGCTCAATCCTTCTTCTCCTCTATGCTCCTAGATGCAAGGAATGGAGGTTGAGGAAATGTCTTGGAATGTGGGTGTTTTGGTGGAAAGTTACTAAGGATTTTGGTGGAGAAAATGGTGGGATGAGGAATGATGTAGTGAAGTAATCAAGGTTTTTATGTTGAGGGTTGGATGGATTAGATGAGTTCAAGGAGAGAAATGGAGGATGATGAAAAATGTGCCATGGAAGTTGATCTAGATCTGAAATGGAATTCTCTGAGATTTTGCTCTCTGATTTTCGATGGTTTGAAAGTGAAGAGACGCTCATATATATACTCACTCATGGACATGTACTGGTAACGACTTGATTCGCTGATGTGGAGCCTTGGTCGCTCTTTGGTCGCTATGGCGACCATGGAGCGTAAAACGGTTAGATGAAAAGGTCGCTCTGAAAACCATCTTTCTCGCTCTTTGTCAAGTGGCGAACATGACCAAAATGTGTAGAGGTCGCTCTTTGTGCATCAAGGTCGCTCTGGCGACCATAAGTGGCGACCTTGGACATGTGAAGAGGTCGCTCTTTGTGCATCAAGGTCGCTCTGGCGACCATAAGTGGCGACCTTGGAAAAGTGAAGAGGTCGCCCTTCGTGCATCAAGGTCGCTCTGGCGACCATAAGTGGCGACCATGCCTTGAGTGCACTAGGTCGCCACTTGCAAGGGAGGTCGCCAGAGCGACCCCAAGTGGTGACCACACCTGATTGTTTTTGTGACCTTCTGTCGCCATGGCGCTCAAGTGGCGCCCAAGTGGCGACCTTTTGATGCTTTTGGGAACTCTTCTGTCGCCATGGCGCTCAAGTGGCGACCTCCATTGCTCATGTGGCGAAAATGCTCTGTTCTTCTCATTTATGAGACATTTTTGCACAAGTCCTCCACCTTTATCTCAATTGCTTCTGAAACCTAATAAAACCTGAAACACTCAATTTAACAACATTAAACACGGGGAAATGCCCGAGAATCAAGCAAAAAGAAACGGAAATGAGGGCCAAAATCATACCAATTTTGGCTTGATCAGGTACTTGGCGAGCCCTTTGTCTTCCACTACAGACAGTATGTCCTCCTGTTCGCCATTTAGGGGAGTGTAATTACTGTACCTGCCTCGGAACCTACTGGTTCTGTTACTACCTCGGCTCTCTTGGGGTTTGCTCCTCCGGCTCTTTTCTTCTTTTTGGCGGTCGCGAGATTGACCCTTTGTTCTCTCATCCTTGGATTCAGACTTTGTGTCTGGCTTGTGACCATGGACGTAACTACCCCCTTGGGCAACTTCTTCTTCCTCTGCTAACGCATAATCTCCAGCTACATCCATCATCTCCTCATATGTCTTTGGTCGGTCTCTCCGTAAATCAAAGGACAGACGTCCGCTTTGCAACCCATTGGTGAAGGTTGCTATGACAGCTACATCGCTTGCATCTTCTATTTGGGCGACCTCCTTCCCAAACCTAGGTAAATACTTTTTGAGTGACTCGTTGCTTTCTTGTTTCAAGTTCGATAGATGAGCCAGTGACTTTCTCCTTTGTACACTCCCCATGAATTGCCTTATGAATGCCTTGCTGAAACTGGAGAAGTTGTTAATACTTCTGGCTGGTAGGCGCCCAAACCATCTGGAAGCGAGGTCGCCGAAGGTTTATGGGAATGTTAAGCACAAGAGGCCATCATTGGATGCGTATTGAGCCATGACGTTGCGAAATCTGCGGACATGCTCCTTTGGATCCCTATTTTCCTTATATTGTTCGATGGTGGGCATTCTGAATCTTTCAGGGAACCGGGTGTGAGCGATATGGTCAATGAATGGATTGTCTGACTCATCATCCGAAGATATATTGTGTCTGTACCGCTTAGCCATTGCTGAGACCTTCTTCGAGAGCAGTTGAAGGGTAATGCTTCGATGACCGGTTGGTTCCCCCTCTTGGTCGAGCCTGCTTTTTATTTTCATCCTCCTATAATCATCTTCCCTGCTATCGGTACTTCTGTTTCCTCCTAGTTCATCTGTACTTTCGGATCTCTGCTGCCGCGCCCTTTTTGATCGCAACCCCCTTCTCGGTTGGGGACTCCTGTCTTCCGACGAAATCGATCGCCGTCTCCTACGGGCTTTGTTAGCCCTGTCGTTGGTCGGTTCCCTATGCGTTCGCCCATGATACCGTTTTTCTGGGAACTCCTCGTCCAGCAAACTTTTTCCCTTCTTTTGCCCTCTTTCTTCCAAGGCCTCTGCGAATCCTGGGGGGCTTCTTCCACAGTTGGTTTTGCCTGAGTACTGGGAGTTACGACATGGACTTCTGATCGCAGCCTTCCTACGGGATGATTTCAGGGCGTGCTGGTCGTCAGCTCATAAGGAGACGAGGTTCCCAACCCTATAGGAAGCGTGAGTCCAATCTTGTTGGCCTCATTGACTAGATTCACCAACGCGGTATGAAAGTGTTGCAGAGTCTCGTTGGCTGCTCTAGTCCCTGGAGTTGCTGTTGACTGTTCCCCTGTTGCCAACGTTTCCTCTCCTAGTATCACCGCTACTTCGGGGATCTGATCGTTGTTGGGGATTTCATCCCTATCACTACCGTTGTTCATGCTGTGCCTGTTTTGTGTTTTGTAAGGATTCCTGGAAGCTTTTTATTCAAATCCACCCCCTTCTTCTAGCGCCAATTGTTGACGGTGATTTTTGGATTGACTCGGTCAACAATTATATGTTAATAAAACGAATAAAATAAAGAAAATCGATCAACACATGCAAAACAGATTTTACGTGGAAAACCCTTGAATGGGAAAAAACCATGGTGCCCCCCGAGGGCGATAGAAATCACTATGAATCGTTTGCGTTTTACACACTCAGATCTCTCATACAATTGCCTGATTATTCTCTCTCTCTCTCTCTCTCTCTGATTTCGAACCCCTTTTCATGGGATTTAAGGTTCTATTTATATTAGTTTTTCTAGGGTTTCCTGTACCTATGCCGTGTTGATAGGGGAGTTCCTATCTTTCTGTTGCGTAAGGAGTCTAGAATCTGCAGATAACTTTTTTAGGGTTTGTTTCTTGTTTGGACTCTTCCTTGTTTGAAGAAGATTGTATCTTGTTCGGAATAGGATCTAATCTTTGAGTTTTGTATCCGATTAAATCCTCGCTTGACGTGGAAAATATGCTAGGAATTGGATTACCCCCTTGGCTGTATGTTCTTTGGCGAACACCCTAGATCGGCGAGCGCATTCTGCCTTTCTGCTGGTCAACCAGTTGTGGCGAGCACTCTTCTTCTTTGAATCGGCGAGCGTGCCTGCTGGCACGTCTTTGACTGATCTCCTCCCGTTGACGAGTCAATGGGTGACGTGTCTATTTATTTGTCCCGTCTTTATTGCCTTTTTGCTGACGTGTCTTATTGCCAAATTTACACATACAACAATACTATACTTTATAAATTTTCATTTGAAGAAAGTAAAAGACAATAATGAAAATATAAATTATTTGAAGATAGAAATAAAAAAATAGAGATAGATATAGAGATAAAGAGTGTGGTGGGAATGAAAATGTTTTAGAGACGGAATATAAAGGGAATATTCTCTTTTTGAAATATATTTTACCGATAGAGATAGAGTATGGGCAATTTTTCTCTCATAGACATACAATTTAAGCATATTTATAGCATACTAAGAGCATCTCTTATGCAATACTACATCATTGCGCCAATACTATAATTAAACACAAAGTAAAATAAATAAATAAAATAAAATAAAATAAAAAACATGTTCAAATGCAATACCAAAAGATATGTCAAATTTGGCATATGCTATACTTTGTGCCAAATCTGATGCAGTGTATAGCATATGCTAAATTTGGCACAACAATAAATGCAGCAGTATTTATTGATTTTTTTTTTAAAATTTTAAATAATAAAAATTTAACAAACTTGGTAGAAATCTGATGCGGTATATAGCATATGCTAAATTTGGCACAACAATAAATGTAGCAGTATTTATTGATTTTTTTAATTTTAAATAATAAAAATTTAACAAACTTGGTAGGGAAAATTAAGATTGAAATAATTCTAAAAAAATATTCAATTCATTCATTGAATGCATTGGTTCTATTTGTTGACTTTTATAATTTTTTTATGTAAAAAAAAATATAATATCAAATAGAATTTTACATTGGAGTACAATGCTAAAATGATATGCTAAATATAAACATTTTACTATTTTTTTGTGCCAGTATGAGCGGGAGATGCTCTAAAGTTGAAGATGAAGCCTCATACCATAGAATGCAGCTGTAAGATTGAATTTTTTTTTCTTTAACTCTTAAATTTATAATAACTGAAAAAAAAAACTTACATAATATTATTTTTTGGCAAATAATTATTAAATGTAAATAATTTATTTATTTATTTATTCTTATTATTAAGAGAAAATATTTTCTGAAATGATGAATCATACAACATTAATTGTTAAATAGTTTTGGTTTAAAAAGTTAACTTTTCATTGCATGAAATGCAAACATCTTGCAAACTCTCTTAGGAGTGAGATTTAACAAAAGAAGCCTTACCGATTGAAACTATTTATAGATTAAAGTGTATATATATATACAGTTTTTCTACTGTCAGTTCGTCCTGATATAAAATATATCAGGACGAAGAATGTGGACCATAGATTATGGAGAAGTTTTGACAAATGCATACACTTTGAGTCAACGTATGTAAATCTAGTGGTTTACATTTTTCTTATATCACGATGAACTGACAATAGAAAAACTATATATATATATATATAAGTGAGTTTCTCATAAGGGATCCCTTATTTTAATTTCGGTAATGACCAATATGAAATCACAATGATTTGAATGAATTTTGATTTGAATTTTTTTTGTAGATGATAAGCTCATCAAAATCTATATATGAATAAAATTTGAGAATTTTTCAAGCACTAAAACTATTTTCCTTGAATTTTCATATATTTTACCTATTTTTCTCATGCCTTCATATTTAAAAAAATTGGGATAAATAGTTCTAATACTTGAAAAATATTCAAATTTGAGTAATGCTAGACAATCCAAAAATTTAGCCCAAATTTCAACCCAAATAATGTGGCAACTGAATTGTCATCACCACACATAACATGAGATGATGTGGTTAATGAAAAAATCACTTGCCATATCATTTGAGTTAAAATTTGGGCTAAATTTTTGAGTTGTCTAGCATTAGTGTTCAAATTTTATTAATATTTATATTTCAATGAACTTATCATCCACAAAAAAAATCAAATCAAAATTCATTCAAATCGATATGATTTCATAGTGGATCCCCCTTTTGAGAGACTCACTATATATATATAATTATTATTATCAAGTGCAGGATCTTGCATGAATTTTTCATACTGATCATCGTTTATTACATGTGTTAAACCATGATACCACACGAAAAACTCGCATGGGATCTCGCATTGCAATAACCTACCCTGAGTTTTTGGATAAAGACTTAATATTCAACTAATTGAATTAATTGCTGCAACCCCTTTGCTATTAGTCAAATTCCGTTAGAGATAACTAAGGTTGCACATTTTCCCCCCGAATCTCCATTTACCCGCATCCCCATCCCCATCCCCATCCCCATCCGGGAAATTTTTTTTGGGGGGAAATGGGGAAATGGGTAAGGCTGGTGATGATTTTCAACCTCAAATTGAAATGGGGATGGAGATAGGGAGACTCTCCCCCATCCCAATTTCTCCATTTTTCCCACTAATATATTGAAATGGATTTCCCAATTTCCCCTAAAACATTATAAATATATATATATATATATATTATTTGAAAACCTAACTATATAAACTTCATTTACACTAATGGATTATTGAAATACTTTATTATGTAATTGATTTTCTTTCATATTTGTAATGCACTAATAGATTTTATTTTGTATTTGCAATGAAATGTTTTTTTTTTTTTTTTTTTTTTTTTTTTTTTTTTAATTTGTAATTTTTAGTCAAACGGGGAAACGGAAAAATGGGAAAAAATGGGGAATTGAGGTTGGGGATGGAGGTACCTCCCCCCAAAATTCCTCATCCTCATTTTCCCCAAATGGGAAAATCGGGGTGGTGGTAGAGGGGGGTGGTGGGCATTGGGGTGTGGATGAGGAAGGATCTGGAAAGTGGGGATGTGGATGGGGAGACCTATATCCATCCCCATTCCCCAAATGTGCAACCCTAGAGATAATGGTTGATTGGTTTGCTAGTGGTAAAATTGTAATTGATACCTCAGTTTTTTTGGTAGAAGTATAATAATAAAATAATAATTAATTTTTGATTTACAAACTAAATAGGAAATTTTTTTTGGAGAGATCATCTTCTCTTCCATGAAGATCTGGTTAGATCTGCTCCAAAAATAGAAATCTGGAGATCTGAACCAGATCTCGTCAATCTCCATTGAAGGAGATCGTCTATCTCCAAAGACCTCATTAAAAGAGGTTGTTGGAGATCATCAATCTCCTTTAATGAAGATCACCAATCTCCACTAAAAAGAGATCTAGCTCTTCTCCAAAAATGGAGAACCAGATCTTCTTCTCTTTAATGGAGAACCAAATCTCCATTAATGAAGATCTGGTTCTCTCCATTAAAGGAGAATGTTTCTAGATCCTTCCAAAATTAGAGGGGATTTGGGAAAAAAAAAATTTATTACAAATTTTTATTTTATTTATTTATTTTTATCTCTTTGGTAATTATTATTATTTTTTAAAAGATTTTTTATGAGCTTATATATTATTTTTATTATTTAATAATTTCATCTTGAGTAATTCAAAAGTATAAGACAGTTAAGACTTTTAAAATAAAAATAAAATGTAGGGGCATTTTTGACATTTCACTATCAAACTTTAGTCAACTGTTAAATTGGATGGAAATCAATTATTGACCGGAGAGTATGCATCAATTAAGTCAATTAGGTGAAGATTATGCCCTTTTTTTTTTTTTTCTTTTTTCTTTTTTTTTTAAAAAAAAAAAAAAAAACTCAAGGTTATGTTATTGCAATTAACCCTATATAATAATAATAATAATAATAATAATAATAATAATACTCGTATTAACAAAACCCCATTTCCAAAACCCTTAATTATTATAATATTTTTTAAAAAAAAAATCGTTCAAAACTTTATATATATATATATATTAAAGTGAATGTATTTATTTCAATAAGGATACTATAAACGTTAGGATGAGTGTTAATAGTAATGATTTATTTTTAAATTTTAGATATGAGTGTACTTATAAAAATAAATGTACTAATTAGTTTTATGAGTGGAAATATGTACACCTAAAACTTAATTATAACAATAATAAGGGGAAACTTCAATTTAGTCCCTAATGTATTTAGAAACATCATTTTTTATTTATTTATCTATCCATTCTCAGAACGAGAGGTTACTGAATTATTAAAAAAAAAAAAAAAATCAATTTGATATTTCTTTCCAACTTTTTGACGATCAATTAAAGAATGAGTAGAAAGATGACTTTACCCCTGAACTTTAATTGAACTAATATAATTATGATTTTACCCTAAAATTATGAAATACATTAAAAAATAAAAATGGAGATGTAGCATATTTTTGAAGTTTGTGTTATTGTTAAGTTTTTTTATTTTATTTTATATATATATATATATATTTTACTATATCTATTAATTTAGGACCAAATATTTTTTTGAAAGTTTTCGCCATAATAGGATTCGAGCTGCTGTATTTTTTTTGAAAGCTTTCGCTGTTGTAGGATTCGAGCTGCTAACTTATGAGTTATTTATCTAAATCTAAAAATCGTTCATCTACTAACCGAGTTAGGCTCTTGATGGCATGTTATTGTTAAGTTTTGACTGATGGTATATCTAAAAACGTTAGGGAGTAAGTTGAAGTTTTTCCTAATAATAATGGTAATTTGTGTATAGTATATAAATAAAAATAAAATAAAAAACAGTTATGCAACAAAAAAATGCGTGATTGAGAATTGAGAATTCCCTCCCATATCGCTCGGATCTGAAATCTCTCCACTTTCTGTTCAAATCCGTCCATTCACAACCAACCTCTCCTTTCCCTCCCTCCCCCTCTCTCACTACACGATCGATCGAGAGCTCCTCTCTTTCCATGCTCTCGATTCGAAACTACCTTTTCATTAACAAAAACACTTTTTGAAATAGAAAAAGAAAAAGAAAAAGAGAGAGTTAACAACCACAACATTAATGGACAACTTAGCCGCGCAATTGAAGCGAGGGATTTCGCGGCAGTTCTCGACGGGCTCGTTGCGCCGGAGCCTCACGAGGCAGCTCACGCGCCAAACCTCCTTTGATCCGCGACGGAACAACCTCCGCTTCAGCTTCGGCCGCCAATCGTCTCTCGATCCCATCCGGAGGAGCCCCACCCAGGACGAGCTCACCGTGCCGGACAATCTCGACTCCACGATGCAGCTGCTCTTCATGGCCTGCAGAGGTGACGTCAAGGGAGTGGAGGACCTTCTCGATGAAGGCATTGACGTCAACAGTATCGATCTCGATGGACGCACCGGCTTGCACATCGCCGCTTGTGAGGGACACGTCGAGGTCGTCAAGTTGTTGCTCAGGAGAAAAGCAAATATCGATGCTCGTGATCGCTGGGGCAGCACGGTAAATCATTTCTTTTCTTTCTTTTTGCTCTGATGATTCCGTACCTGTTCTTTTTTCTACTTGTAGTGATTTCTAAATTTCTACGCGCTTACGTGCACAAAATTTTTATGGACAACAGATTTTCTGCTCGAGATAGCCAATTTTTAATCTTTTAAATTGTTTTGGTTTGATTTGTGTTTTAGCAGATTTGAAATATTATGCACTTGAACTGGATTATGTAATGATTATGTTATTGAAGTTGTTAATTGTGAATCATAGCAATATTGTTACATTTTTATTGATGTTGGGACTTGGGACCGGTGGATTTTCTTAGATAGCTTGGATTTGGCTCTGATTGATGGCAGAGCTAACCCATAAAAGTTTGATTTTGAATTGGGTGGCTATTAATGTAGTAGTGTTTAATTGGACAGGCAGCTGCTGATGCAAAGTACTACGGAAATTTGGAAGTTTACAATATTTTGAAGGCCCGTGGAGCCAAAACTCCTGTACACACGAACTCCTATTTGAACATTGACTATTTTTCTGTTCATGATTGTTTAGACTTTGGTATTTATGTATTTGCCTTCATTTTAGAAAACCAGGAAGACACCAATGACTGTGGCGAATCCTCGAGAAGTGCCTGAATACGAACTCAATCCACTAGAGCTTCAGGTTCGGAAGTCTGATGGTATCACAAAGGCATGACTCTCTTCCCTTGATCTCAGTGGATTGGTGCTGCTTAGCAACTCATTTATGGTTTAAAATTCAACACTTAAGATGATATGCAATAGTGCTTTTGCATCTCCTTCAATCATTATCAGTAACCTGTCCTGGCCCCTCATTTAGAACTTTCAATCATGATTTCCTCTGGATATATGTTAAACTGTTGGTTCATTGAATATGTTTTATATCATGTTTCTTTTTTCACAACCATTGTTGCTGCATGGACCTTTAAGATTGATGTATGAAAAAGTTCCAAGTTGTTTATAATAAATCTCTTATTTTCCATTTCTCATTTTCATTTTTTTTTTATGTGTAGATAGAATGTTAACAGTTAACTTTCAATTTCTCTTTCCAGGGAACATATCAAGTGGCTAAATGGAACGGTACAAAGGTTTCTGTAAAGATACTTGATAAGGACTGCTACACTGACCCTGAAAGCATGTATGTGCTCATCTCATTATGTTCTAGTGTCTTTTTTTATTTATCTTTAAAAAACTCATAAAAGTATGTGCCAAGTTGTGATATTATTAAAAGTCTTAAATCTACAAGCTTTATATGTTCCATTTAAATTTGTAAATATATCTGCTTCCTTCCCTTTCCATAATCCTTTTTTATTTTATGGAATACCTCCATATTGCTGGTTCTTGTCTTCATGTCCTAGCCACATTATATTTGCTTTTTGATTAATAATTTGGCGTTTGGGTAATTTTTGGTATCTGTTGTTATTAAAATACTTAGTTCTCTGGTTTTCTGCTATTAAAACAAATATAGTATGGACCCAACCTTAGAATCTGCCTGCCTTGTCAGTACTTTGGGATACACATGGTGTGCAACCATTGGCTATTTTTGCATTTACTTTTTTTCAGCAGTTGAGAAATATTGGTAAATCTTTTTTACTTTTGTTGTTGGCATTTCTCAGTAATTTAATAATGTGTAGCTACTTTCATAAATTGCCATCATGTGGTTGCCTTTTAATGATGACAGTTTTAAATAGTTGGTGAAATACATTAGCTTAACCAAATCATATTCTGTTGCTGTATAGATATATTTATTTAAGCTCTAACTCGAATTTCTTATTTCTTGTCTTTTCAAACAGAAATGCCTTCAAACATGAGCTAACTTTACTAGAAAAAGTGCGGCATCCTAATGTGGTTCAATTTGTTGGAGCTGTCACCCAAAATATACCTATGATGATTGTTTCAGAGTATCATTCGAAAGTAAGCATCTCATCTCTCTCTGTCTAAACACAAACAGGACAGACAGATTTGATATAGCATTTTCTTTGTGTACTCTATTTAGTAGAAGTTAAACACATTATTTGTCATGTTATGAGAGCAAAGAACAAAGGTTTGATAAATAGTGATTAGTGAACAAATACATCTTCTCCGAGGCTTTCTGCTTTAATAAATAATAAGTGGGGTGATTGGCAGACGAAACCTAAAAGGAATAACATTTCAGACCAGTATACAAATTAATTGCAAACACACTTACCTGGCACCATCCTTATCTTCTCTCTTTTCTTTGTATTTTCTGTAAGAAAAAATCAAGAAAAGGCTTAATGTTTTCTATTATTTTTGTACCTGCCTTTTCTTTATTAAGTTGTGACATTGTGAGAGATGCTATGGCTAGTGCAAATTTCTGTAACTAAGGTGAAGAAACGTTTGCTGCCTAAAGTTGATGCCAATGAAATAAAATGAACTCTATGAATTATCTTTGATTGTTTTTGAATACAATTTCTGTTTTAAATTTCAACTTCTTAAATGGAGCTTCTGGTCTTTCATATGTACTTCGTATTGTAAACATGTGGTGTTAATTTTCCATCCTCTAATCTGAGACATGCTATACATTTTTCTCCCATATACTTGGTGGGTTAAATTTGTTCAGGCAGGGGAGCAATTGGGGATACAGAAGTTATTTGCAACTTTAACATTTTTATTTTGATGGTGATTTTTCAGGGGGACTTAGGAAACTATCTTCAAAAGAAAGGGCGTCTATCTCCATCCAAAGTTCTAAGATTTGCCCTTGATATTGCTAGGCATGTGCAATTTTCTGAAGTTATTTCTTAAAATGTTGTGTACATCATTAAGTTGTTTAAGAAATTGAGCCTTCATTTTATATGCATCTAAATAAACCCGAATTTTATTAGTGTTACTTGACTGTTGCATTGTTTGTTGGTATATAGTATGTAATAATGCATTGAATCGTTTGTGCTTCTACTGCAATACTTCTGTGATTATGATATCTTTTTCAATTTCTTGTTATCAGGGGGATGAATTATCTTCATGAATGTAAACCAGATCCGGTCATCCACTGTGATTTAAGGCCAAAGTAAGACAACCAAATGCAGAAGTTGATATGATATTCGTAGAATCAGATTTTAATAGATTTATACTCAGTGGGATGTACTGTTCTTTAATATTTGAAATTTTCGTAAGGTGCCAGAAATATTTTGCTGGATAATGGAGGTCAGTTGAAGGTAGCTGGATTTGGTTTGGTAAGATTGTCAAAGATTTCACCGGACAAAGTAAAACTAGCAAAACCGGCTGCTCACATGGACTCTGCTAGTAAGTACTACCCTAGAACAAAACTCTTATCTCTACTGCACTCATTTCTTATTAAGTTGATATATGAGCATCACTTATAATGTCTGCATTGAGATGAAACACTACTTGGTTTTTATTTGGGTGAGAGAAGCTGTAACTTATGTATGGACTTGAAGGCCCTCATGGTTTTTAAAGAGTTTCAAGTTTTGACCTTGTGAGTTGTGACTAGATGTATTATTCATATGTTTATCTGAAATAATGCTTATATGACCTTGTAACCGTCATGCGCTAATCATATATGCATGTTTAATGGAAGTAACTGGTGCTATACAAAGCTTCTTTTTTTTTTTGTTTTTTTTTGTTTTTGTGTGTTACTGGTATATGTAGGACGTACTTTTTATTTATGAAGTTCTCTTTTACTATAGTTCAGCCAAAAGAGGCTGTGAAACAGTTACCATACAACTCCTGGTGGGTCCAATTGATGGTTTGGTTTTTACTAATTGTAGATCTCTACATGGCACCTGAGGTGTATGATGATGAAGTATTTGATAGAAGTGTTGACTCCTACTCATTTGGTATCATTCTATATGAGGTAACTATCTACTTCCAGAATCTGTGATATACTAACATGACTAGGAATTATCAAGAGTGGAATCCCGCACAAAAAAATTGTGTGGAATCACTAATTCCAACCGGTTGGAATCTGTGTAAAATTTTTTATATTGATTCCAACTGGTTGGAATCAGTGATCCTGCATGAAATTTTTCGTGCGGGATCCCACACCTGATAACTGCTAAACATGACTAATATAACGTTTAGCTTCAATGGTTTAATATATTTCACTTATCATGATAATCTTTACTTTCCTGGTATTTGTATGTAATATTCTCTTCACAGTATGCATGTGTTGCGTATCATCAATTATTCCTTTTCTTAATAAAAAATTGACTTTTTTTTTTTTTTTTTTTAATTTTCTTTTAATTTTTATTTATTTATTTCATTTGATATTTGTGTGTTAATGCGTAAAGCTGTGGTTCTGATTTGAAGAATTTCAACGATGACTGCTGGCATGTATCTGCCACAGACCCACGACCACTTCATTACTGATTTTTGGGCATTTCTTAACTTATTGGTTTTATTTACTACTTTAGTGTATTATTTCAGCATCATATCACAGTTTTTAACTAGTTGGGACCGAGTGTTAACTACTTTTCCCTTAATTTCTTTCTGTATGGACTCAGATGATCGAGGGAGTGCAGCCATTTCATCCCAAGAGTCCCGAAGAGGCTGTAAAAGTAATGTGTTCTGAAGGAAAGAGACCATTATTTAAAATCAAGGCAAGAAGTTATCCTCCGGATCTAAAAGAGTAAGTATTATATTTGAGATTAGATATAGTATAAACTATCGTTTCAAGCTGTCGAATCATCTAAGGTGGGAGATAATGCCTCCAAATCTGTTGTTTGGTCTCAAGTCATCTCTTGCAAATTTTGATTAAAGTTACAAGGTTGCTTAATAGAAAGAGAATAATTTTCCCTTTCTTGGAGGCACAATGGAATTTCACTAGTTTTACAGAATCAAGTTATTAAACTTAATTTCTCTACATTATGTTTTAATGACCATGTTTAATGTTATATGCAGGTTGATTGAGGAATGTTGGGATACTGAACCTGTAGTTAGGCCAACCTTTTCTGAGATCATAGTACGGTTGGACAGAATAGTTGCCAACTGCTCAAAACACGGATGGTGGAAAGACACTTTCAAGCTTCCATGGTATGCCTCTGTTATTTTACCATGAAATTATAAATCATACTTAAGACTAAATACACACACCTTGCTCAATCTCATGTGGGACAGTTTGGTGTATTGTCGCTTTGTGGCAGGCACAAAATCATGTAAAAATAAGAATCTAGGGAGTTGTTTGATGTGTATTTGCTTAGTTTAAAGCTGTTATTCGAAAATATCAACATTTCTTGTTAAATTTATCGGTATATGCAGGAAATAGTGGGGATCGTTTGTGCAAAGAAGAAGAGATTGAGAATGTGGTGACTTGTAGTCTCAAGATTTTGCAGCTTCTGTGATGAAAGTGAAACATAACACGAGAGGATTTCATGTCAAAATAAAAAATGAGTTGCCTAAAAAAGTCTTTTCTCATTCTTTGTTATATAATGGAACTCGAACAGTTCCTTGCTAAGTATGTGTGAGAAAACTACAATTTTAAGATATCAAATTATAAGTTACACATAGATGATGTACTTTATTATTGCGATTTGGGTCTTTGTTCTTCGTTATTGATATGGAAGGATTAGAAAAATGTAATATGATGGTTCATGTATAATGTTATCAAATTATATATATATAAATTCCGCATATGATTGTTTGTGATGCTTTTTCCCTTTAGATCAGTCCAATTTTATTGAAAAAATATATATATAAATTCCGTGTCATGAAACATAATATCCACTTCATTTACTACATTACTTATGGTGGTTCATGTATAATGTTTCAATGGTTTTGTTTGAAAAGATTAACACTAAGATGTATACTACAATTAAACTAATTAATATAAAATGCAATTACGATTAGCAAGAATGCGGTGTGATAAGATAATGAGATGGAGTGGGAGTCTATGCAATCAAAACACGAATAGTGGGCAATCCGTTTATTGTTTTAAGAACCGGTTTGATCGTTTAGGACTAAATCTACCTTTAGATATGATTTGAGAATCACTCAACTCTCACTACAATACAACGATTGGTATGCTCAGTTGAGTGTAGAGAGAGTTCTTCATTAGGCATAGATAGATTTAAGGTAGTCGGGATGACTTTGATTGGGATGCTCACAATCCACCCCTTCCACTTTTTAGCCGAGATGTGCCGGATTGGGATGCTCACAACACATCCCTTCCATTCAAAATAGCTTGTTTTAATCACCTGGATGTGGGTATCTCAACTTGAATTGAGAGTTGGTATGCCTACTCAATCCAAGGAGATATTTATTCCAATTTAAAACACATCAAATCAATTTAACTTCAAAACAATGAATTAAGAGTTGGTATGCCTACTCAATCCAAAGAGATGTCAAATACTTTAAGAACAATGAATGGAACTAAAGAGATCAAATGTTAAGATAAATGGTGGATTACCCACAACTCATGTATAATTACATCAACTCCCACATATACTCATAACAAAGATACAAAGAAGAATTAAAGAAGCAAGAGATAAGAAGAAACTTATTGGTATGCTGAGATTCCCCAAGTCTTCAAGCTCCTCTCCTTATCCAATGTGTGAATTTCGTGCTCCTTGAGTGGGTGTTTGGGTTGGAGTGAAATAGATGTGAATATAATGGTGTAGAAGTGATTTTGGTAAGGATTTTGGGTAGGAAATGGTGTAGGATGGGTTTGGATATGGTGGGAAGGATTCCTAGATCTAGTTGAGGTAAGGTCTGAAAAAGGGAGTGTTTTTGGCTTGTCAGGTCGTATGTACAAAATCAAAAGATGAGGTATTTATATGGTTGCCAAAAATAGGTACGAAATGCTGATGTAATCGAATCTGGGCAACTTTGCGGCCTATAGTTTGTGGGTATGGACCAGCAAAGTGGATTTGAAGAAATTCTGACTATTCGTCCACGAGTAGAAACTGGCGAAGTAGACCAACGAAATGGATTTGGAGACCTTCTGGCTCTCAGTTTGCGAGTGCATTGCGCTGGTGTGGACCAACGAAAGTTGGCCTCGAAATGCGCTGGAGAAGACTTCGCGGGGCACTTTGCTGGTGTGGACAAGCGAAAGTTTGGCTCGAGCTCTCCTGGGGAAGACTTTGTTGGTGACTTCGTTGGTATGATGAAATTCCCTTAACCACTTATAATGTAAAATATACCTAGAGGGAGGTGAATAGGTGTATGCCCAAATTCTCACACTTCTTTTCCACACAATCAGTTTACACATACTTAGAGAGCTTCACAATTGAATTGCTTAAACAAGATGGTATGAGTTCAATTAAACAAGTGTTATAAGCAATACAATATAAAGCAAGTGAAGAAGCTTAAAGCATTAAAATCAACACAAGAGATTTTTACGTGGTAAAACCTCCGACGATGAAACATCCACGGGTTGATACCATAACCACTAGCAAGCAATTCACTATGACGAAAAGGAGATACACATTCAAGGCAATCAACACATGATATACTCCTCAAGATATCAACTCCTAGTCTACCCTCGGGCCTAGTGAGTCACATGCCTACTTCCTATCCAAGACACTCACAACTCTAGGAAGATTCCTTGCTTAGCTATCCAGATCACAAAGACCCTAGTTAAGCTTCCCTAGCTCAACCATCCGGAGCATCACACTCCTAACTAAGACTTCTTGCTTGACTATCCAGACCGCATGTCCTAGTCAAGTCTTCTTGCTTTAAACAAAGCTTCACCCACTTTGAAAGAGACTTCAACCTTTTGCAAGACAAAATGATCTAAGTGATGCAAATGATGCAAACACAATCAAATAGAACAAGTAGACCACTCAAGCTTTATGAACATGCCATTTGATAACTAGAATATGCTTTCAACAATCAATCACAAATATCTAGAAAACAAAGCATGTGAATCAATAAGAACTAGATTAGAATATTCAATATCACAATCAAAAATCCTAGTTCTTAGAAACATGAAATTAGATCTAGAAATCAACAATCAAGCTCATCACAAAAAGCTTTTCTAGAATAAATTTCATTTTAATCAAGTTTAGCTAAAAAGACGTTCAAGTATGATCACAAAGCTAAAACTCAAAAATCAATCGATCAAACAAACATAGAACATGAATTAACATCATCCTTAACACTTTTCATCTATCAAATAAAAAGATTCAATAAGATGATCATAAGAGAAAGTGAGAAGAAGATGATTCACCTACAAATGATGATCCATGAACTGAAATCGGTTTATTGCACAAAATCACGACATTATTTGACTCTGAAAATGCTTGGGGTTTGTTTCTCTCTTCAATACCAACATTTTTGGCTTATGAATCACTTGATTCGGAGTTGAAATGAGAGAGAGATGACAAAAACAAAAAATGTGGAAGTTGTGTAGAAAATGTGCATGTCAAAAATTAATATATGAAAAATCCAAAGGACCTGCCCCGTGAGAAGCCACACGCCGACAACCTCTGTCAACTATCACGTTTTTTTTTTTAATTTTTTTTTTATTTTTATATAAAAAAAATTCATTGCAAATAACCACACGCGGTAAGCTCACGTGAGTGACATTTAAGGAACCAAAAACAATCCATGCATTGTAGCAAAGAAATCACAACACACTAGGTTTCATGTGAATAAAAAGCATTCAATAAAAACCCTTTTAAATTCAAAATTTTCAATTCTTTGCCGTGGGCTTCACATGACAGAGAGGTGATGTTGGCGAGTGCATCACGCGCCTCTCATGCCATCCTCTCTCTTTGGTATGGCTTTCATGCCATGCCAAGCCGACTTTCATCCTGCGCGTTCTTCGATCCAAATTTAGCCTCGAAACTTGGAATTCGATTCCATCTTCGGAATACAAACCCAGACTTAATTACTGATATGGAAAATTACATAACTTTCCACTTGGAACTCTAAAACTGATGTTGGCGAGTGCATCACGCGCCTCTCATGCCATCCTCTCTCTTTGGTATGGCTTTCATGCCATGCCAAGCCGACTTTCATCCCGCGCGTTCTTCGGTCCAAATTTAGCCTCGAAACTTGGAATTCGATTCCATCTTCGGAATACAAACCCAGACTTAATTACTGATACGGAAAATTTCATAACTTTCCACTTGGAACTCTAAAACTAATGTATGAGTAACCGAAATGGTCGGAACTCAATTAGGAATCATATGAGAACATATTCAAGTCCGAAACAATAAAACACAAACAAATAAACACAAGATCACACAAGTATGCAATTTCCTAGAGATAGTCCTAGAATAATGCAATTTCACAATGTTTATCAAATTAAATCTAATGTATGTGCATACTTCAACAAGTGTGTGAATGTGTTATACCAATGGTGTACAATTATGCAGGGACACATATGAATGCCATGTGTGTGTGTGCTTATGCCTTGCAAGAGGAAGAAGTATCTTGATACCTTAGCATCCAAGTAAGCGCTTTTCCTCTTGAAGATGATATTTGCATGAGAAGTTGCTTTTCTCCTTTGAAGCACAAACCAACTAAGAAACACCTAAGCAACTAACCATTACAAATAAAAAGAGTTTTGTTATGGAATCAAGCTAACACAAATCTAAAACCTAACATATGGACAGGCGGACATTGGGCTCAAGATCCCTAGAAAGTTCGTGGCATTGATTTCACGGGTAGGAACCCGCGCACTACCAGTGAACTGAGCTTGTGTTCATGAAATTCTTCGTTTATGACTTGTTCTGCTACTGAAAGCTCCAGTTTGGATCTCCATAGCCTGAAATACATTGATTGCCAACATTTACTAGAATTGAGCCATTAGACACAAGAATTTACTCAGAATAGAGCCAAAAGATGTGGAATTGAGGGCCAAAATACAACATAATATTGGCACGATCAAATACCTCCAAACTAAACCTTTGCTTGTCCTTGAGCAAACTCAGAATAAAAACAAACAATAACACAAGACTCGACAAAAATAAAACAAACTGTTAACGGAAAAATGTCATCTGGGTGAATTTTCAAATAACAACATGGAGAGGCAGCCCATTGATGTGGGAGTTATAGTGAAGATAAAGATTCAGAGGATTGAGAGAAATGAATCAGAGTTAGATATTCTTCCTTTTCCATGTCTGATTACAGAGGCATGCAGATTGGCAGGTGTGGATATATTTGGGGATGTGCTTAAATCCCCTAGTTCTGATTTGGATTTGACCATATGGCGTCGCTTGATGAACAAGCGTGGAAAGTTACTGTTAGGGTTATGTTCAATAGCAAGAGTGTAATGTTGTACTTGACAATCTTTTCATATTAATAAAGTGATTTCTGTTTGTTAACAAAATCTTTTATAGCATTTATTATTATAATTATCAAAGTAAATAATCATAAGGTCAAAGACTATGAGAAAAGAAGAATTGTTCGTACATCTGGATATGTATGAGGTAGACACAATTCTTTAGTTAGTCTTGAATAACGTTCACAACTTAAGTTAAAGGTTGGGCACCTTTATCTTGTTAAAGTTGCAGAATTCTTTTACTAGCATTTGAGTGGGATCAAATGTGTTGTGATGAGTCTAAAATCACCGAAGGGTCTTCGAGTAAAAGAATCTAGTGCACTGGGTGCATTGAACTGGATCAAAATGAAATAATTTTTCTAGAACCGTCAATAGATAAAAGTCTTTTCATTATCAGGACAATCAGATAGTCTATCTTAATCCTGAGATAAACGATGGACTTATGGTTGCAAGTGTTATCATTTGAGCTATCAATGAGTGCGATTATATAGCATAGTTTATCCTCGATAGTTTGGTGGTATTCATTTGTTAATCGATAGAGGACTTTATTTATAGATATGGACATCGTGGCTCCATTTATTAAATGTGAGTAGAATATCATCATATGGATGCTTTGTGGTTTTGGATATGAAATCATAACGTTGAGTTTTGTAAGGATTCTCATATTTATTGGCTTATTTCGTAGACAAACCACATGTTGGGGTTTGACTTGTAAGGGTAGTTTAAGGTGTTTAAGGTTTTAGCTTATTGCCCTCAAGACCTCAAGGTGACAAGCACGCTAAAGGTATATCTCTTGTGCTTAGTTTTTCATTGAAGAGATTTAGTAGCACACACTCACTTTGCATATTTTAATATGTGTGCATTCTCTTCACATGTCACTTTCACATGCACTTTTATGTATTGTATTTTGTTGTGTGTTTGTGTCTTGTAATTCGTTTTCCATAGATGTCGGAAACGTCCGCGCTTGCACATAAGTGTGCTTGGTTTTGCGCGAAGACCGCTCTTGGTGATTGCCTTGGCTTTCTCCTTGGATTCACCACTTTTGGTGAATCGGCGGTTTAATCAGCGGCCCTGGCCGCCGAATGAAACCACCGTTTTGGACCAGAGGTCTCTGGTCTGATTCTACGGTTAGATCGGCGGCCCCGACTGCCGATTTGAAACCGCCGATCATACCATATTGATTTTAATCTCTTGGGTTGATTCTGCGGTTAGATCGACGGTTTAGAAACCGCCGAATGAAACCGTCGTTTTCTCCCCTGTTCTCTCAGGACGAATTCTGCGGTCATGATCGGCGGCCTGGCCGCCGAATGAAACCGCCGATCGTGCGTTTTCAGGGGCAAACTTGTCTTTTCACATGCCCTGTTTTTGGTGCCTATAAATATCATGCTTTCTCTTTTCTCTGAGTTAGTTCTTTGACTCCTTAGAACCCTAAAGCAAAAAGAGAAACACTTGAGAGAAAAATCATCAAGAGCTCACCTTTAAACACTCAAAGCTTTTCATTTGATTCATCAAGTTCATCTAGGATCATTCTTGCATAGCTTTGCATCATCACAACTTGCTTGGTAAGATTTTGACTAACTTCATCTAATTTTTAGTTTCTTTCTTATCAAGAAATCTCTTTACTTACTTGTATGTTTTATGTTCACATGCTAAATACAAGTTAGAGATTGTTTGTGATGAATATGATTGAGTGTTGTATTGTGATAGCTATCTAGGTTTTGTTTAATCTTGATTAGCTAAGCTTTATGATATGTCATTTAGCTTTTGATATCTAGGATTGATTTCATTGATATATCATCATCTTAGATAAGCATATAGGGTTGCCTTGCTCTTATTGCATTTTAAGTATTCATATATTCACATAGGCTTGTTATCTCTTCTTTGAGATTGTAAGACTTGTGTAGCTTCCGGGATTAGGTTGCGTAAATCACAAGCAATTGAACTAGGTTCACTCATACCGGGATTAGGTAGGTGTGTGATTACTTCCAGGATTAGGTTGTAATCTTTATCGCATTTAGTGGATTCGAGGTTCGAGTGTGGCTCACTTAATAGCCCGTGGTTTTTCCCGTGAGGGTTTCCACGTAAATATCAAGTGTCATTTAATATTCCGCACCATATTACACTTGCTATTTTGTATTGACTAGTTAGGGGTATTTTCGTAATCTTGCCTATTAACGAAAATTGAGTAAAATCGGATAAAATCTATTCACCCGCCCTCTAGATTAATATTATATACACCTTAATTTGTTTCAATTGGTATTAGAGCGGGTTCCTAGACATACTTAGGTGATCCTTGCTCATATTGGTGTGTTTTTGCATTTGTGTGATCTTTGTTTCATTCATATATTTTGCATTCATCTCATTTCATTCATATAGAAAATGAATGGAAATGGTGGCAACAACGAGGGTGCTTCTAGCACGCGTCCTCCACTGCTCACCAGCGATAACTACTCCTCATGGAAGGGGAAGATGGAAGCGTACTTATGCCAAATCCATGATAGGGCATGGATGGCAGTTGAAGACGGATACGCTCCTCCTATGATGACTCCCACGGGTGGTAGAGAAGAAGTTCTCAAGCCTAAGGCACAATGGACTAATTGAGAGTTTGAGACTTCAAAGTGGAATAGGAAGGCAGTGCATGCCATCCTATGTGCCATGGATGAGAACCAATACAAGTTGGTTCAAATTACTAGGATTGCCAAAGAGGCATGGGAAATCCTAGAGATGGCTCATGAAGGAACCGAAGTGGTCAAGGATTCAAAATTACAAGTCCTCCAAACTAGTTTTGAGACCATTAGGATGGAAGAGCATGAGCACTTCAATGACTTCCAAGTTAAGTTGATGGACATTGTGAATCAAAGTCATCAACTTGGCTACCCGTATTCGGATAGGAGAATCAAGCAGAAGATTATGAGATCTCTCTCCGATAGATTTGAGTCTAAGGTGACGGCTTTAGAAGAAAATAGTGGTTATAAGGATATGAAGCCGAGCGAGGTCATTAGAAGACTTCTCGCCTACAAGTCTAGGAAGGCTCCTAACTCTACTCCTCCTAAAAAGCAAAAGGGAATTGCTTTGAAAGCATCTAAGGATGAAAAGGAGGTGAAGAATGACTCGGATGAAGACATGGCCTTATTTGTGAAAAGATTCAATAAGGTTATGAAGTTTGGGAAGAGAGGATTTGGTATGAGAGGCCAAGACTTGAAGAAGAAGGGTCCCTTCAAGAAGTTTGAACCAAGGCAAGAGAAGACCGAAAGGAAAGGTGTCCGTTGCTTTGAGTGTGGCGGGATTGGTCACTTTGCTCCCGATTGTGCAAATCACAAGGAAAAGAAGAAGGGAAAAGTGATGGCCACCACTTGGAGTGGAAGTAGTGATGACTCCAATGAAGGAGATGAGTCTTCGGATGATGAAGACATCATGGCTAACTTCCTAGCTTTTGCCTCCTCTCACAAGAGCAAAAGTGGTAGTGAAAAAGAGGAAGAGAGTCAAAGGGAAAGTGACTCTAGTGTAGATGACTCCGATTCTAACTCCACAAATGGATATGTGGAGAAAGAGGTGTTAGTTGAATATCTTAAGGAGTTTAGAGGCTTAGAGATGAAAACCACTAAGAAGATAAAGATGTTGAGAGAAGAAAATCTTGAGCTTTCATCTCACAATGACCACTTAAGTGAAGAAATGGAAAGACTTAAGAAGAGAGAAGATAAGCTAAGAAAGGAGTTAGCTTTATCTAGGAGGAATGAAGAAGGTTTGAAGAGGGAGCTTGATGAAGCTAAGAAGTCACTTATTATGATGGACTCTAGTACCAAAAAGTTAGACCACATGCTTGGTGTTGGAAAGAGTCCATGTGACAAGAGAGGTCTTGGGTTTGAAGATAGTCAAGAGACCTCCTCCTCTAAGAAGACCGTGTTTGTTAAGGGCTTGGGCAACATAGAAGCTTCACCGGTGCACACTGATGAGGTCGTTTGTGTACTCAACGAAATAGTAATAATATAGATTTTGGTTGATTCTTGAAAACTCTTTTAAGCCACTTAATCCTTTTAAAATGTGATTTGATAGCAAAATAGTGAGCAAGTTCGTTCCACAGGGAATGGAATGTTAATTAGATAAATTGACTAATCTTTGAACAATAAAGTTAATCATAGCGTTTGATAGATGTGTGGTTTCTAAGACCACCAATGCTAACTACTCAAATGAAAATACACAAAATATGTTATGAAAAATAGAATACTCAACACCTTGATAAGAATTGTGATAAAATCAATTAATGAGATAGCTAGGGAATAGATCGATTAATAATTGAATGTGAGTAAGCTAACTAGCTACTTTAATGTACCAATCTCATTAAGTTAACCACTTAGAGGCTTAGATTAGTGGGGTTGATATACCCACCACTAATCTATCCTATCCAATTGGTTCTTAATCACACAAGGATTGTCAATCCACATATGAATATATAACAAATTACTCCACTCAAGATAGCAATCAACAAGTGATATACAAGTCAATTATAATGAATGGAATCTAATTAATTTGAATGAATAGAACACATAAGAGATTCATTACAAGCTAAGCTAAACCCACAACCAATTGATCCTCAAATCTATCCCCTAGATTAGGGGTTTAGTTACACATGTTTGCAATAAATGAAAAGAAGTAAATAGTAAGGAAATAACCCTTGGGTCACCTTCTTTAAGCTTGATCCTTCTTCTCCTCTATGCTCCTAGATGCAAGGAATGGAAGTAGAGGATATGTCTTGGAATGTGGGTGTTTTGGTGGGAAGTGACTAAGGATTTTGGTGGAGAAATGGTGGGATGAGGAATGATGTAGTGAAGTAATCAAGGTTTTGTGTTGAGGGTTGGATGGATTAGATGAGTTCAAGGAGAGAAATGGAGGATGAGGAATGGTGTGCCACGGATGATAGAGCTAGATCTCAGATGTGTTCTCTGTATTTTTCTCTAATCTTCGATGATGTTGAAGATGGAGGGACGTTCTATATATATGCACTCTTGGACATGTACTGATAACTGCTTGATTCGCTGAGGTGGCGCCTTGTTCGCTATTTGGTCGCTATGGCGACCCTGGTGCGTAAAACGGTTAGATGAGAAGGTCGCCACGGAAACCATCTTTCTTGCCATTTGGCAAGTGGCGACCATGAGCAATTTGTGTAGAGGTCGCCACTTGCACCTCTAGGTCGCCATGGCGACCATAAGTGGCGACCCTGCAAATGTAAGGAGGTCGCCACTTGCAACATCAAGGTCGCCATGGCTACCCTAAATGGCGACCATGCCTTGACTGAACTAGGTAGCCATTTGCAAGGGAGGTCGCCATGGCGACCCCAAGTGGCGACCCCACCTGGTTCATTTGGGGACTTTCTGTCACCATGGCGACCAAGTGGCGCCCAAATGGCGACCTTCTGATGTCTTTGGAGAATCCTCTGTCGCCATGGCGCCCATGTAGCGACCTCTCATATCTAAGTGACGAAAATGCCCTGTTTCTTTCTATTTGTGAGACATTTTCGCACAAGTCCTCCACTTTCATCTCAATTGCTTCTGAAACCTAATAAAACCTGAAACACTCAATTTAACAACATTAAACATGGGGAAATGCTCGAGAATCAAGCTAAAAGAATCGGAAATGAGGGCCAAAATCATACCAATTTTGGCTTGATCAAATACCCCCAAACTAATCTTTTGCTAGTCCTCGAGCAAAACAATCACAAGCAAACCCCCAAAGACATGCAGAGAGATATTTCAAAGGTTATCACTTCATATGATCAATGTGCGAAGCCAAAATGAAGAGATTAAAACAGTTATGCCATGGTGAGGATTTAAACATGTAAGAGCATGTCAAGTTAAGATTAAAAACGTGCCACCTTTAGACATAATTGTACGCAATGCGATTTCACATTCAAAATGCCAAAGCTTCAAAGCAAAGGTGCTATTAGTTTAGAATGTAATTCGCTTTGATACTAAACCTCACCGGATTCTCTCTTCTTTTCTCCAAGACTCCTAGGTTCACTCAATATTGTACATGTGCAATATGAATTCATGTTATGGCAACTAATTGATTGCACATGATAATCATTAAAAACGCAATTTCCTGAAAAGTGATCTCATGAATGGAATTGCAAGCCATGAATTAGAAAGAACATGCATCAACCAAATTTGTACAAAATGGACAATCCTAAAGATCATGAAGGTCTTTTCTTTGGTTGTAATGGGGCCTAAGGTCATGGTGAAACAAAGAATGGAAAAATGGATAACAAGGAACCTGATGATTACATTAAGGCATACATTCTAATTTTTAAGTTCCACAAGTTTCACACATATTGTTCACACTTCAAGGTGTCCAAGCTCACAATTATACATGTGTATGCTACTCTTATTTTCAACTTGAGTAGTTCATTTAGTTCTCTTTCTTTTCTAGGCCATTTGTGCCTAATTCCTTGGTTCTCTTTTTCTCTTCTAGGCCATTTGTGCCTACTTTCTTGGTTCTCTCTCTTTTTATTTTTTTCTTTTCTTTTGCTTGCCAATTCTTTTCTTTTCATGCTTTTCATTTTTCTTTTCTTTTCATATTCTTTTCAAGCTTTTGTTTTTCTTTCAATTTTTCTTTTCAAACATTTCTTGCTTTGCAAGACTCTTGCACATATTTACGTGCCTAGGTACACACCTTACATTTATAAGTTCAAAATTTTACATTGATTTCCTAAGCCTTAGTAAATCATTTGGTCAAGGTAGGTCAAATATTATAAGGCTATAAGGTTCATGTAGATGTGGTTCATGAAAGAAAAGCTTCAAATGTGTTTGGCTTCAAAGGGGCTTGGGAGCACTCATATTCACATTGGTTGGAAGTGTTTAGGCCAAAGTGGTTTTCACATGCATTGCCTAAAATCATTTCTAAAGACTTGTCCACTAAGCAAAATAAGGCATCCACAAGCAGTCCATAATATTCTATGGCAAACAACATTTAGTGCAAATGAGACCAATACATGTTTGTATGAGTGTTTGAGGATGAGTGTTTAAAGAGTGAATGTTTACAACTCAACGTATGCTTTTTAAAGGCTGTGTTTGTGATCCTCACGGGAATCTCCACTATTAATTCTTAGCCATCAAGCAACTTGATAATTCACTCAACATTAAGAGAAAAAGATTAACGCACTTTGTTCAATGACACCCTCAGTGGCATGGTGTTAATCTAAACCAAACACTCTCAAAGATGCACAATTCCTCACTACATCATGTAAAGAACAATCTCCACAAGCAAAGCATGCTCAAATATAGCAATATCGCAAAAATTTTCGAAAAATTTGGCACACAATTTTGAAAACCAAGAATCATGGCGTTGCGCAAAAGTACCCCCAAACCTAAATTTGACATTGTCCTCATTGTTCATGGGTGGTAAAAATAATGACAACAAGCGCAACCCAACAAGTTTCAAGCAATAATCCGGCATATTGCCCTCTCAATCATCCATACACAAAATCCAAACAATCAACATATAACAATAAGGAACAAATGTCCTAAATCCACTACCAAAATCCAATCCACACCCTTATTCTAAGCTGAAGCAAAATAAAGACGAAAACGAAAAATATAGAGCAAAAGGAAAAGAAATGCGAAAATTAAAAGTATATGAAAATCAAAACTACTAAGCAAAAAGGAAGAACAATTGTTACCCAATCGGATCAGTCAATTCTTCTTTTGAAATGGGCTCCCAGGTTGGGTCTCCTCCCCTATATGGCTTCAACCGATGGCCATTCACCTTAAACCTATCGCCTTTCTTCAAACTTTCAATCTCAATGGCGCCATGAACAAACACTTGCACAACTCTGTAAGGTTCTGTCCATCTTGACTTGAGCTTTCCCGGAAATAACCTCAAACGAGACTCAAATAGGAGCACTAACATTCCCGGATGGAAATCTTTCCTTCTAAGCTTCTTATCATGGTAGAATGTAGTCCTTTCCTTGTAAAGCCTTGCGCTCTCATAAGCTTCTAAACGGAACTCCTCAAGTTCACTGAGTTGTAGCTTCCTTTCCTCTCCCGCTTTGTCAAGGTCTAGGTTTAGCTTTCGAATAGCCCATAAGGTGTTGTACTCAAGTTCCACCGGTAAGTGACATGCTTTCCCAAAGACTATCCGGAAGGGACTC
This sequence comes from Acer campestre, assembly GCA_954870605.1. Classification (NCBI taxonomy): domain Eukaryota; kingdom Viridiplantae; phylum Streptophyta; class Magnoliopsida; order Sapindales; family Sapindaceae; genus Acer; species Acer campestre. Next base: position 28,306,429 of record OX940800.1, on the reverse strand, counting down.
ATTCCTATCGGGGATTTGTAGGCTGTCCTGTATGCCCACAATGCATCACTCAGTTTGGATGCCCAATCTTTCCTACTCCTGTTGACTGTTTTTTCTAGGATTTGCTTAATGTGCCGGTTACTCACCTCCACTTGTCCCGAGGTTTGAGGATGGTACGGAGTTGCCACTTTGTGCCTAACCCCATATTTCTTCAATAAGGCTTTGAAAACTCTATTACAAAAGTAACTCCCACCGTCACTTATTATTGCCCTTGGTGTTCCAAACCTTGCGAAGATATATTCCTTGATGAACCCAACAACCACGTGACTATCACTCGTTCTAGTGGGGATTGCTTCCACCCACTTAGATACATAATCTACTGCCACCAAGATAAAGTTATACCCATGGGAAGTAACAAAGGGCCCCATAAAATCTATCCCTCATACATCAAACAACTCGATCACATGCTCACTATTCAATGGCACTCATCCCTCTTCCCAATGTTCCCCGACCTTTGGCATCTATCGCATCTCAAACAAAATTCATAAGAATCCTTTGCCAAGGTTGTCCAATAGAACCCACTTTGGAGAATCTTCAACATTGTCTTCTTACCACTATAATGTCCTCCACACTCACGCTCATGGCAGAATCTCAAAATTTCTCCTTACTCGTTTTCCGGAACACATCTTCGAATAACCTGATCTGGACCTTGTTTAAACAAGTATGGCTCATCCCAGAAGTAAAATCTAGTGCTAGCTATGAACCTTTTTCTTGCTTGAGGGTTCAATTCCGAAGGGATCACCTTTGATGCTAAAAAATTGACGATGTCTACAAACCATGGGTCTTTATCCTGTATTACCTACAACTGTTCATCGGGAAAGCACTCTCTTAGTGGAATCACATCATCCTCCATAAGAGTTCCTTGAGTTAGTCTACTTAGATGGTCCGCCACAACATTTTCACAACCCTTCTTATCCCTAATCTCAAGGTCAAATTCTTGTAATAAAAGTATCCACCTAATCAATCTCGGTTTTGCGTCCTTTTTATGCAAGAGATACCGAATAGCGGCATGATCCGTATAGACAACTACCTTGACGCCCACCAAATATTGCCTAAACTTTTCCAAGGCAAATACTATCGCCAATACCTCCTTTTCCGTAGTTGAGTAATTCATCTGAGCGTCATTAAGAGTTCTTGATGCATAGTAAATGACATGCGGAAGCTTTTCTATACGCTGTCCCAAAACTGCCCCTATAGCATAATCGGATGCATCACACATAAGCTCAAAGGGAAAACACCATTGCGGTGGCATGATGATAGGAGCCGAGGTTAAGGCCTCTTTCAAAGTCTTAAAGGCAATGCTACAAGCTTCATCGAATTTGAATTCTATATCCTTTTGAAGGAGGGTACACAACGGTCTTGCAATTTTTGAAAAGTCTTTAATGAACCGACTATAAAATCCCGCATGCCCCAAAAATGACCTAATATCCTTGACCGACCTAGGTGGAGGTAAACTTTTCATTACTTCGATTTTCACCTTGTCGACCTCAATCCCTTTTTCAGAAATCACATGCCCTAGCACAATACCACTTCTAACCATAAAGTGACATTTCTCCCAATTGAGCACTAGGCTCGTCTCCTCACATCTCTGAAGCACCAAAGATAGATTCCTCAAACATTCATCAAAAGAAGCACCAAACACCGAGAAATCATCCATGAAGATTTCTATCATGTTCTCAACCATATCCGAAAAGATTGAGGTCATACACCTTTGAAAAGTGGCAACACCTTGATAAGAATTGTGATAAAATCAATTAATGAGATAGCTAGGGAATAGATCGATTAACAATTGAATGTGGGTAAGCTAACTAGCTACTTTAATGTACCAATCTCATTATGTTAACCACTTAGAGGCTTAGATTAGTGGGGTTGATATACCCACCACTAATCTATCCTATCCAATGGGTTCTTAATCACACAAGGATTGTCAATCCACATATGAATATATAACAAATTACTCCACTCAAGATAGCAATCAACAAGTGATATGCAAATCAATTATAATGAATGGAATCTAATTAATTTGAATGAATAGAACACATAAGAGATTCATTACAAGCTAAGCTAAACCCATAACCAATTGATCCTCAAATCTATCCCCTAGATTAGGGGTTTAGTTACACATATTTGCAATAAATGAAAAGAAGTAAATAGTAAGGAAATAACCCTTGGGTCACCTTCTTTAAGCTTGATCCTTCTTCTCCTCTATGCTCCTAGATCCAAGGAATGGAAGTAGAGGATATGTCTTGGAATGTGGGTGTTTTGGTGGGAAGTGACTAAGGATTTTGGTGGAGAAATGGTGGGATGAGGAATGATGTAGTGAAGTAATCAAGGTTTTGTGTTGAGGGTTGGATGGATTAGATGAGTTCAATGAGAGAAATGGAGGATGACGAATGGTGTGCCACGGATGATAGAGCTAGATCTCAGATGTGTTCTCTGTATTTTTCTCTGATCTTCGATGATGTTGAAGATGGAGGGATGTTCTATATATATGCACTCTTGGACATGTACTGATAACTGCTTGATTCGCTGAGGTGGCGCCTTGTTCGCTATTTGGTCGCTATGGTGACCCTGGTGCGTAAAACGGTTAGATGAGAAGGTCACCACGGAAACCATCTTTCTCGCCATTTGGCAAGTGGCGACCATGAGCAATTTGTGTAGAGGTCGCCACTTGCACCTCTAGGTCGCCATGGCGACCATAAGTGGCGACCCTGCAAATGTAAGGAGGTCGCCACTTGCAACATCAAGGTCGCCATGGCGACCCTAAGCGGCGACCATGCCTTGACTGAACTAGGTCGCCATTTGCAAGGGAGGTCGCCATGGCGACCCCAAGTGGCGACCCCACCTGGTTCATTTGGGGACTTTCTGTCGCCATGGCGACCAAGTGGCGCCCAAGTGGCGCCCAAATGGCGACCTTCTGATGTCTTTGGAGAATCCTCTGTCGCCATGGTGCCTATGTAGCGACCTCTCATATCCAAGTGGCGAAAATGCCCTGTTTCTTCCTATTTGTGAGACATTTTCGCACAACTCCTCCACTTTCATCTCAATTGCTTCTTAAACCTAATAAAACCTGAAACACTCAATTTAACAACATTAAACACGGGGAAATGCCCGAGAATCAAGCTAAAACAATCGGAAATGAGGGCCAAAATCATACCAATTTTGGCTTGATCACACACTCCTAGGAAGAAGATAGATCTAAGACAGTGCTCTAAAATTGCACAAGTGAATGTGGTGTCAAGAAGGCAACCTCAAGCCAACATTCCTCATCATTTGGCTCAAAAAGGGAAGAAGGCAATCATGCAAGTCCAACATTGGAAGCAAGATAGACCGGTTCAACAAAGGAGATGGATTAAACCCACTCAACCACAAAGACAAGGGAAGGCTCCCATGAATGCACAAGGCAATGGTATGATTTCTCATTTCATTCCTATTTGTCATTTTTGTGGTTTTAATGGTCACATTCGACCAAATTGCTTTCGATATATAAAAATGTGTAGAACTCGAAGCATGATTGAAAAGAGAAAGAATAGAGCCAAGATGCATGTTCCTAGGAATAATAATATTAATTTGCATGATCCTAGGATTACTAGAGCATATGTACCAAAGACCATTAAGAAAGAAAATGTTGTTCTTAAGTGGGTTAGAAAGAATGAAAATGTTTGCCATGTTGCACAAATTGCCTTAAAGGCAAATTCTTCTAATCTTTGGTATCTTGATAGTGGGTGCTCTAGGCACATGACTGGAAACAAGAGTTTCTTCGAGACTCTTGTTATGGAAGAAGGATGATGTGTCACCTTTGGTGATGGATCCAAAAAGAGAGTCATATGGAAAGGAACCATTTCCGTTCCCGGATTACCCTCCTTATCAAATGCTTTACTTGTTGATGGCTTGAAAGCCAATTTGATTAGCATTTCTCATCTAAGTGATGAAGGATATTCTGTCTTGTTTAGCAAAGATAATTGCTCTATCCTAAAGCCCGATGGACAAACCTTGTTGAAAGGAATGAGATCTAGCGACAATTGCTATTGTCTTGAAGCTAGAATAGTCTCAAACAATGTGTCCTAGCATGAGCAAATTGAGTTATGGCATGAAAGACTTGGCCATATGAACTTTCGAGATCTACGGACCCTTGAAAAGTTTGAATGTGTGTGTGGCCTCCCTAAGCTTGGGAAGAAAGCCAATGGTGTTTGTGGACCTTGTCAACAAGGAAAACAAACTAAAAGCATGCACAAAAAGGGCAAGTATCTCTCCACCAAGGAGCCCCTAGAGCTTCTCCATATGGATCTTATGGGTCCTATACAAACCGAGAGCTTGGGTGGAAAGAGATACATTTTTTTTTGTGTAGATGATTTCTCTAGATTCACATGGACATATTTTCTTAGAGAAAAATCCGAAACTTTTGATAAGTTTAAAATGCTTTGTACTAAACTTCAAAATGAAATGAATTCTAATATTAAAAGCATAAAACAGATTAGAAGTGATCATGGGAGGGAATTTGAGAATGCTTCATTTGAAACCTATTGTGATAGTATAGGTATCTCCCATGAGTTTTCGGCTTCTAGGACACCTCAACAAAATGGAGTTATTGAAAGGAAAAATAGGGTCATTCAAGAGATGACCCGTGTGATGTTGCTTAGCAACAATGTGCCTAGGAATCTATGGGCCGAAGCCGTCAACACGGCTTGCTATATAGGAAATGGAGTTTTCCTAAGGCCCGGTACTAGGAATACCTCCTATGAGTTATGGAAAGGTAAAAGGCTAAATGTTAGCTACTTCCACAAATTTGGAAGCAAATGCTACATTTTAAATGACTGAGATCAACTTGGCAATGCCAAGAGTGATGAGAGTATCTTTATTGGCTATGCCTTAAATAGTAGAGCCTATAGAGTTTTCAATAAGAAAACTCTAAGTGTTATGGAATCATCTAATGTTGTATTTGATGATGAAAGGCTCAAGTCTAGTAATCATGAGGAGGAGGTTATTTTTAGTGATGATTCTCCTTTGGAGAAGGTTGATGTGACTCCTAATGTAGGGAGGTCCAATGTTGTTGATAATGACACACAACCTATTGATAGAGTTCCTAACTTGGACTTTAATAAACCCGCTCCATGGGTTAGAAGACTCCATAACAAAGATGATGTTATTGGAGATGTGAATGAGGGTGTTAGGACTAGAAGGCAAATAGCTAATCTTATTAGCTTCACTTGCTACACCTCTCAAATAGAACCCAAAAAGATTGATGAAGCTTTAAATGATGAATTTTGGGTTCTTGCCATGCAAGAAGAGCGAAACCAATTTGAAAGGAATGAGATTTGGACTCTAGTTCCTAGGCCTAAAACCACTAATGTCATAGGCACGAAATGCATATACAGGAACAAATCTGATGAGGATGGCAACATAGTGCGTAACAAGGCAAGACTTGTTGCACAAGGGTACTTTCAAATTGAGGGTATCGACTTTGAGGAGACTTTTGCTCCCGTTGCCTGCTTAGAGTCCATTAGGCTTCTCTTGTCCATCTCTTGTGTGCACAAGTTCAAATTGCACCAAATGGATGTAAATAGTGCCTTCCTCAATGGCTTCTTGCAAGAGGAAGTGTTTGTTGAGCAACCCAAGGGGTTTGTGGATGCACACCACCCCAACCATGTCTATCGCCTTAAGAAAGCTCTTTATGGGTTGAAACAAGCACCGATGGCTTGGTATGAGTGCCTCACTCAATTCCTTGTCAACAATGACTACACAAGAGGTAGTGTTGACAAGACACTATTCATCAAGAGAGACAATAATGAGCTTTTTATAGCTCAAATATATGTTGATGATATAGTGTTTGGTTCCACCAACAACACCAAGGTTCAACAATTTGTTGATGTTATGTCTCATGAATTTGAGATAAGTCTTGTTGGTGAGCTTAGTTATGTTAGGATTATGCTCAATAGCAAGAGTGTAATATTGTAATTAACAATCTTTTTCATATTAATAAAGTGATTTCTGGTTTAAACAAATCTTATAGCATTTATAGTTTAATATTATAATTGTCAAAGTAAATAATCATAAGGTCTAAAGACTATGAGAAAAGAAGAATTGTTCGTACATCTGGATATGTATGTGGTAGACACAATTCTTTAGTTAGTCTTGAATATTGTTCACAACTTAAGTTAAAGGTTGGGCACCTTTATCTTGTTAAAGTTGTAGAATTCTTTTGCTAGCATTTGAGTGGGATCAAATGAGATATGATGAGTCTAAAATCATCGGAGTGTCTTCGAGCAAAAGAATCTAGTGCACTGGGTGCATTGAACTGGATCACAATGAAATACTTTATCTATAAACGTCAGTAGATAAAAGTCTTTTCATTATCAGGACAATCGGAGAGTCTATCTTAATCCTGAGATAAATGATGGACTTATGGTTGCAAGTGATATCATTTGAGTTATCAATGAGTACGATTATATCGCATAGTCAATACTTGATAGTTTGGTGATATTCATTTGTTAATCGATAGAGGACTTCATTTATAGATATGGACATCGTGGCTCTATTTATCAAATGAGAGTATAATATCATCATATGGATGTTTTGAGGTAATTGGATATTAAATTTCAACGTTGAGTTTTCGATAGTGTCTATTGAAAACATGGCTTCTGGACAAGTCAAAATATCCAAGTTCAAAACGTGGTCATATGAGTAAATATGGTAACTTGGAGAGTTATAGGCGGTCTATGAACTCTTGGCGATTACTGATATTAATCACGAGGATACACTATCTCCAACATGATTGTCTAGGGTATGAATGAGGAACATCTTCCTTTTCTGTCTTTATTTAAGAGTTCAATTTTAGCTCTTTAGTGGAATGAGTTAAAATTAATGGATCGGACCTAAGTGAATCATTTGTTGATTGTGATTAGGTTATGTCTATTGAAGCTTAAATTTAGATAGCCCGCCAAGATCCCCAATCCACACGGACTTGCATGGATCACTTGATATATTCTACCAGACCAATTTATGGGTACATTTAGAATTGTATTTAATATATTAAGAATATAATTTGCACATTATTTATTTAATGGGCTGTTTAATTATATTAATATATTAATGAAAGGCATGTGGGCTTGTTTCTTTTAGTAAGAATGGGTCTAGTTCACATGTGAGCTTTTTTATTAAAGTCCAAATGGATTAAATAAAATAAGAAAACAATATGTAGGCCCAAGTTCTAGTTATGGGCGGCAATGGCTAAATTTTTAGCCCATTATATTGTTTTATTTTATTATTTAATTAAATGGAAATTAATTAATATGTTAATTAATTATTTAATTAAAAATCAAATCTTTTTCTGATTAGGAAATATGTTTCCTAGTAGTATACTACTATTAGTATTATACTAAATATAAAAGACTTTATTTGTTTAGTCAAATTAGGAAGTCTTTTATATAGTCACAAACACACTAAAGAGTTGGATTAGAGTTTGAATATTATATACATGACAAGTTGTATTTAGATTGCTATAAAATATATATAATATATATGGCAACTTAATGATGGCCGAGATATATAATATATATATATAAGCAAAATACAAGTCAATGAAAGAAGATATGATTTTGCAAATAAAAGTGGCTGATTGCACTATATATATATAGATATATTAGGCGGTGCAGTAACATGTATATATATAATGATATATATTAGGCGTATATACTTAGTTACTTACTTGATTGTGTGTGCAATATAAGTGCACAAATATATATATATTTTGCGGCAATAGATATATGTATATGCTTTATATATATTTTGCGGCAATAGACATATATATTCTTTATATATTTTATAAAACCCTAGTTTATGCAATTGAGAGATTTTTCTATTGCTAGAGAAAAATAAAATCCAACTCTTAGAATAGTGAGTGATTCGGCCAAAAGAGATTGTGAGAAGAATTGTTCTTATTTCGATAGTGCACTAGTGATCTTTACATCAAGAGGTCTTGTGCACAATTTCGAATAAGGTTCACGCGAGTTTCAATCTAACGATTGTGAATTCAAAAGTGACCGGAACATTCTTAACAATCTATTGGAATTTTTGTGACTAACAGAAATCAGAAAAGTTTTGTTGTCCATTCTCAGGTATACAATTCAAAGAGAAGGGAGACCACGCTCCTAGGTGATTCACGTTTGTGATCGGATTGGAAGATCTTGCGGATTACCATCGACGCATAGTCAATCGGATCACGCGACAAAAGGTATTCTTCTTTTGTTGATTATATGTATGTTTAATTAATTAAAAGGGTTAAGGTTCATAAAAAGGAAAAATTTTAAAAAGCTACTAAATCGATTTTATTTTTAGTCCCGCTTCCGCTGCGTGTACTTTACGTTATTTTTTCCCTACAATTGGTATCAGAGTCTGGTTGAACCCTTTTAATTAATTAACGTATATATACGTGGATCGATTTCTTTTTATTGTGATTATGCATGTTTTAGAAAGAGATGGCACTCTAGGTATTCGCATATATAATTACATGTGATGTATGGATTTATATATGTTTTTATGTGGATTGTTATTGCTCGATTTTGGTCCTAGATTTTCAATGTATTTTTGTTATGGAATTGTAACAAGAAGGGTGGTCTATCATCGCCATAATTCCTTCTTGGTAGTTGCTAGGTTTTATTTATTTTTATATATATAGGTGCAGTATTTTTTTTTTTAAAAACTACTGCAGTTTTTTTATTTTATTTTTTAGTGCAGTTTTTTATGTATAAAAATACTGCAGTGAATAAAAAAAAAAAAAATTAATACTGCAGTATTTATTATTTTATATTGCTGTAATATATTTGGGTGTTGAAGATTCGAAGACACGAAGAAAAACGAAGCAACCGGAACCGAGAATGAGCACTGTGTGCACCCTAGGAGTGGATTGGGCTGCACATGGCAAGCCCAAACCTTGGTGGGCTGCGCATGGCAGCCCCTTTGTGGGGTTGTGGGCTGTGCACGCCCATGGGAGAAGGCCGAAGGATGAGCTTATGGTTGATGGGCCACTTGAAGATCTTGTATTCCTAAATCTTTGTAATTTACTTGTTTTTCTAGGATGGGCCAAAATTGTTGCTATTTAATTTATGCTTAAATATTACAATATTTGTTATTGTATGATAACATGACATATAGAATAGGAGTGCCACTCATATATCTCTTTTGATATGAACATGCATTGAATGATTTAGGTATCTAAATTGGCATCTAGATAACTTGGTAAATCATTCTATGGGATTTAATCACACGCCTTAAATAATTGAGTGGGAGAAGGTGTTTTTGTAACACCTATGGCCTCCAAGGTTAATTATTTATTGGTAATCCCCCCAAGGGGCGTCCATCAATGGAATTTAGCAATATACTTCCTTACAAGGATAGACTAGACAATGGACTCAAACAAGATCTACTCCCCAAGGAGGGATTTTCGTGAGAGAAAGTTGAGGGTCGATATCTTGGTAACACACTCAATGTAATTTTATTGATATCCTCCCAAGAGTTCTTGTCAGTAAAATTGCAAGGCTAAAATTGAAAACGCTGGTTGTTATGTTAACAATTAGGTGGGACCTAGTCTAACTAGTAAATGGTGCGAACTCCCAAAGGAGGCGTAACATTTATGGGTGTTGGATCACCGTTGAATTTTTATGATTGAGTTATTTATTTAATTCAAGATAAATATTTAAAGTGCTTTATCATGATTATTTACTCATATATATTTGTTAAGAAATCATGACCCCATCCCTAATGAACATCCTGAAAGATAACACTTTAACTGGAGATAATTATGTCACATGGAAAAGGAAAATTGGGTTGTTGCTGCAAGTTGAAAAACATAAGTTTATTCTAACTACTCCTAAACCACCTGCTCCTACTAATGAATCTAATGTGATGCAATGAGACGAGTATGAGCAGTGGAAGACCTCTAATGAGATGGCCAAATGGCTACCATCTCCGACGTGTTGCAACAACAGCATGAAGGAATGGGGTCTGCTGCTGATATGATGATGTCTCTAGAAGAGATTCATATGGTTGGTAAAGTTGCTACTATTAAGACCCGTCAGAAGGTCAAGGAATAATAGAAGAAAAAGCAACTTAGGCCTACCAAGATGGAGACTAAGAAAGTAACCAAGATCAAAAGGAAGTGCTTCTTTTGTGGTGAAAAGAGACATTGGAAAAGTAATTGCCCAAAGTCTCAGAATAAGAAGGAACAAGGTAATGTGAATTATCTTGAAACATGTTTTTCTGGCAGATTCTACAGGTTCTTGGATCGTAGACTTTGGAGCCACTAATCATGTTTGTTATTCCTTATGGGGGTTTCAAGAAAGGAGAAGGTTGAATAAAAATGAAATCAATTTGTGTTTAGGCAACGGAGCGTTAGTGTCTGCAAGTGCAGTGGGAGATATTAGAAGTCATTTAGATTTGATAGACGTTTATTATGTACCTCAATTCAAGAGGAATTTAATTTCAGTTTCTTGTTTGAATAAATTTGGATATTCGGTTACTTTTAATAAAGTTTTTATTATTAGTAAGAATGACAAAATTATTTGCCAAGGTACATTGGAAAACGGTCTATACTTTTTGCATAGAAATATCTCTCACTCGTTAGACATAGAAATAACGGAACCTAATCATAAAAGAGTTAAATTATCAAAAGATGAAACCTACCTATGGCATTTACGCCTAGGTCATATTAACCTTAATAGGATTAAAAGATTGGTATGTGACGGACCTTTGAGTGACTTAAAGGTTGATGATCTACCAACTTGTGAATCTTGTTTGGAAGGTAAAATGACCAAAAGGACGTTCTCTGCCAAAGGTGCCACAGCCACTGAATGTTTAGGATTAATACACACTGATGTATGTGGACCTATGAGCATTCAAGCTAGAGGTGGATATGAGTACTTCATCACTTTCACAGATGATTACTCAAGATTTGGCTATGTGTATCTCATACAACATAAGTAGGATGCTTTTGACATGTTCAAAGCATTCAAAGCTGAAGTGGAAAATCAGCTTGAGAAACACATAAAAATCTTGAGATCTGATCGTGGTGGAGAATATCTATCTGGTGAGTTTCAGCAATATCTTATTGATAATGGGATAGTTTCTCAGTTTTCTGCACCAGGTACACCTCAACAACATGGGGTAGCAGAAAGGAGAAATAGAACTCTTTTGGATATGGTTAGGTCTATGTTGAGTTATTCAACACTTCCTATTTCTTTTTGGGGATATGCTTTACAAACTGCTATATACATTCTAAACGATGTACCATTTAAGTATGTTCCGAAAAACACCGCATGAGTTGTGGACTGGGTGCAAGCCTAGTTTACAACACTTAAGGATATTTGGTTGTCCTGCGCATGTGTTAAAAGGAAAGACAGAAAAGATGGAGTACTGTTCGGAAACATGTATATTTGTAAGGTATCCAAAAGAAACTAAAGGATATTATTTTTATAGTCCTTCAGATCTTAAAGTATTTGTTTCGACAAATGCTAAATTTTTGGAAAAGGACTATATGAATGATTTTGTGCCTAGAAGTAGAATTGTCCTGAATGAGATGTCAGGAGATACAATTCCATGAGAGGTTACACAACCTAACCCAATTGTAAGTTCCGATCCAACACAAGATCAACAACCTACCATTCCTCGTCGTAGTGGGAGGGTTAGAACACAACCCGAAAGATACATCGGTCTGGGAGAATCAGTGGAGAATCTCCCGGATGACGATGATCCCTACACATACAAGGAAGCTATGGAGGATGTTGATAGTCGCCATTGGCAAAAGGCAATGCAATCTGAGATTGATTCTATGTTCGATAACAAAGTCTGGTCCCTTGTAGACTTGCCTAAAGGGATAAAACCCATTGGGTGCAAGTGGGTATACAAGAGGAAAAGAGGTATGGATGGAAATGTGGAAACCTTTAAAGCTAGATTGGTAGCTAAAGGGTATACACAGAAAGAAGGTATCGATTATGAGGAAACCTTCTCTCCTGTGGCCATGCTTAAATCCATTAGGATACTCTTGTCCATTGCAGCATCTTTAGATCTAGAGATTTGGCAAATGGACGTCAAGACAGCTTTCCTTAATGGAAGTCTTGACGAAAGCATCTACATGATGCAACCAGAGGGATTCATTGAAAAGGGCCAAATGGAAAACGTATGCAAGTTGGAGAAATCCATATATGGATTAAAGCAAGCATCCAGATCCTGGAACATAAGGTTCGATCAAGCTGTCAAAGATTTTGGATTTATTCAGAATCTTGACGAACCTTGTGTATACAAAAGGATTAAGGGCGACAAGTTGGTTTTCCTGATTCTTTATGTTGATGATATACTACTCATCGGAAACGATGTAGGTGTATTGACATCAGTAAAAGAATGGTTAGCAAAACAATTTGATATGAAGGACTTAGGAGAAGCAAGTTTTATTCTAGGTATCCAAGTTATAAGGGATAGAAAGAATAGAACGATAGCATTATCCCAAGCTTCATACATAGACAAGATCTTGTCTAGGTTTTCCATGCATGATTCCAAGAAAGGTATGTTACATTTCAGACATGGAATCAAGCTTTCTAAGGAACAAGTTCCTAAGAATGAGCATGAAGAGCAATTCATGAGTAGAGTTCCATATGCCTCGGCAGTTGGAAGTCTCATGTATGCAATGCTCTGTACTAGACCAGATATTTGTTTTGCTGTTGGCATAGTTAGCAGGTTTCAATCGAAACCTGGTCCTGATCACTGGACGACAGTCAAGCATATTTTCAAGTATCTTAAGAGAACGAGAGATAATATGCTTGTATACTCTGGTGGGGATTTAATTCCCGTTGGGTATACAGATTCTGATTTTCAATCAAATTCTGACTCCAGAAAATCCACATCAGGGGCTGTGTTTACTATTGGAGGAGGAGCAGTTATATGGAGGAGTATCAAGCAATCTTGTATTGCTGATTCCACCATGGAAGCTGAGTATGTTGCTGCATGCGAGGCTGCCAAAGAGGCTGTTTGGCTCCGCCAATTCTTGATTGACTTGGAAGTGGTTCCTAGTGCGAATAAGCAGATCACTATCTACTGTGACAACAGTGGAGCAGTGGCTAATTCGAAAGAACCAAGAAGTCACAAGAGAGGTAAACACATTGAAAGAAAATATCATCTTTTAAGGGAGATTGTTCAAAGAGGTGACGTGACGATTACCAAAATCACGTCAGCAGAAAATCTAGCAGATCCCTTCACAAAGGCTCTACCTCAGAAGAGTTTCGATGGGCATCTAGAGAATATGGGCTTGAGAGATATGACACATTTGCTATAGCGCAAGTGGGAGATTGTTAGGATTATGCTCAATAGCAAGAGTGTAATATTGTAATTAACAATCTTTTTCATATTAATAAAGTGATTTCTGGTTTAAACAAATCTTATAGCATTTATAGTTTAATATTATAATTGTCAAAGTAAATAATCATAAGGTCTAAAGACTATGAGAAAAGAAGAATTGTTCGTACATCTGGATATGTATGTGGTAGACACAATTCTTTAGTTAGTCTTGAATATTGTTCACAACTTAAGTTATTGTTCACAACTTAAGTTAAAGGTTGGGCACCTTTATCTTGTTAAAGTTGTAGAATTCTTTTGCTAGCATTTGAGTGGGATCAAATGAGATATGATGAGTCTAAAATCATCGGAGTGTCTTCGAGCAAAAGAATCTAGTGCACTGGGTGCATTGAACTGGATCACAATGAAATACTTTATCTATAACCGTCAGTAGATAAAAGTCATTTCATTATCAGGACAATCGGAGAGTCTATCTTAATCCTGAGATAAATGATGGACTTATGGTTGCAAGTGATATCATTTGAGTTATCAATGAGTACGATTATATCGCATAGTCAATACTCGATAGTTTGGTGATATTCATTTGTTAATCGATAGAGGACTTCATTTATAGATATGGACATCGTGGCTCCATTTATCAAATGAGAGTATAATATCATCATATGGATGTTTTGAGGTAATTGGATATTAAATCTCAACGTTGAGTTTTCGATAGTGTCTATTGAAAACATGGCTTTTGGACAAGTCAAAATATCCAAGTTCAAAACGTGGTCATATGAGTAAATATGGTAACTTGGAGAGTTATAGGCGGTCTATGAACTATTGGCGATTACTGATATTAATCACGAGGATACACTATCTCCAACATGATTGTCTAGGGTATGAATGAGGAACATCTTCCTTTTCTGTCTTTATTTAAGAGTTCAATTTTAGCTTGAAAGTTCACAAATTAACACGGTGTGTATACAATATTAATCTAGAGGGGGGGGGTGAATAGATTTTAACTAATTTTCACCCAATTTTCGTTTAAGGTCAATATACCGAAAATGCCCCTAATAGACAAAATAAAAATAACAAGTGTAATATGGTGCGGAATTATAAATGACACTTGATGTATACGTGGAAAACCCAACCACTGGGAAAAAACCATGGGCTGTTTAGTGCGCTACACTTCAACCTCGAAATCCACTAATTGAAATGAAGTTTACAACCTATGTAGACCTCGTCTAACACTCCGGTCTGTAACCCCCCACTTCTACCACGCGGGCCTTTAAAAGTGGCTCTAGTCCATCTTGGTTATAGCCTAAGCAACCTTAGCCAACAAGACTTAAATTCTCAATGAAGAGATAAAACAACCTATGTGTGAATATATAAAAATACTCAATACATGCAATAAGAGCTAGGCAACCCTATATGCTTATCTAGGATGATTAGATGGCAACAAATGCAATCCTAGATATCAATGGCTAAATGACATGTCAAATTGCTTAGCTAACAATAGATTATAAAAACCTAGATAGCTATCACAATACAACACTCAATCATGTCATCACAAACAATCTCTATTTTGAATATAAGATATTAATCTAAGATCATTCAAATAATAAAAGAGATGCCTTGATAAATAAAGCACTAAATCACAATGATAAAAGTGAAAAACATACCAAGGGATGTGTGATGACCAAAACCCATGCAACTAAGCAAACTAACTATGCTAGAAAATGCTTAGATGATCTTTGATGCACATGTGTATGGTTTGAGTGTATAAAAATGAGTTCTTGATTCGATTTTCTCTCAAAAATCTCTCTTTCAAGTTTAGGGTTCTTTTAGAGTCAGAGAACTAAGTTAGAGAAATGAGAAAGTATGATATTTATAGGCATCAAGAACAGGGCAAGTGAAAAGACCAAAATGCCCTTAAAATCACCGATCGGCGGTTTCATTATGCGGTCGTGGCCGCAGAATGTAACCGCTGAATTGAACCCGAGAAGTAGGGGTTCATTCGGCGACCAGATTCGGCGGTCAATCGAAACCGCCGATCAAAACCCAAAATGAAACCGACCTAAAATATCTAATTCGGCGGTTTCAATTCGGCGGCCTAGCCACCGATTAAACCGCAGAATCAAACCCGAGAATAATAAATGCATCAGGTCAATTCGGCGGTTTCGATTCGGCAGCCTGACCGCCGATAGTAACCGCAGATCCAATCCAGAGCTTTCTGGAATCAAACGGCGGTTTCATTCGGCGGTCAATGGCCGCCGATCAAACCGCCGTTTCACCAATGATGGTGAAACCAAAGGAGAAGCCAAGGGCATTCTCCGAAGGCGATCTTCGCGTAAAACCAAGCACATTATCGTGCGAGCGCGGACGTTTCCGAACATATTCGGGAAACGAATTACACGACACAAAACACACACCAAGATATGACAAACAATGTGCTAGTGTGAAAAGTGACATTTGAAAAGAATGCACACATAAGTAAAGCATACATATGCAAACATTACAAGTGAGTGTGTGCAACTAAATCTCTTCAATAAGAAAGTAAGCACAAGATATACCTTTGAGTGCTTGTCCACCTTGAGGTCTTGAGAAGGGTCATTGAGCATGAACACCTATCACTTAAGCTACCCTTTACAAACAACCCCAATATGTGGTTTGCACACGAAATAAGCCAATCAAAAACCGGGAATCCTTACATAGCTCTTTAGTGGAATGAGTTAAAATTAATGGATCGGACCTAAGTGAATCATTTGTTGATTGTGATTAGGTTATGTCTATTGAAGATTAAATTTAGATAGCCCGCCAAGATCCCCAATCCACACGGACTTGCATGGATCACTTGATATATTCTACCGGACCAATTTATGGGTCCATTTAGAATTGTATTTAATATATTAAGAATATAATTTGCACATTATTTATTTAATGGGCTGTTTAATTATATTAATATATTAATGAAAGGCATGTGGGCTTGTTTCTTTTAGTAAGAATGGGTCTAGTTCACATGTGAGCTTTTTTATTAAAGTCCAAATGGATTAAATAAAATAAGAAAACAATATGTAGGCCCAAGTTCTAGTTATGGGCGGCAATGGCTAAATTTTTAGCCCATTATATTGTTTTATTTTATTATTTAATTAAATGGAAATTAATTAATATGTTAATTAATTATTTAATTAAAAATCAAATCTTTTTCTGATTAGGAAATATGTTTCCTAGTAGTATACTACTATTAGTATTATACTAAATATAAAAAACTTTATTTGTTTAGTCAAATTAGGAAGTCTTTTATATAGTCACAAACACACTAAAGAGTTGGATTAGAGTTTGAATATTATATACATGACAAGTTGTATTTAAATTGCTATAAAATATATATAATATATATGGCAACTTAATGATGGCCGAGATATATAATATATATATATATATAAGCAAAATACAAGTCAATGAAAGAAGATATGATTTTGCAAATAAAAGTGGCTGATTGCACTATATATATATATAGATATATTAGGCGGTGCAGTAACATATATATATATATATAATGATATATATTAGGCGTATATACTTACTTGATTGTGTGTGCAATATAAGTGCACAGAAATATATATATTTTGCGGCAATAGATATATGTATATGCTTTATATATATTTTGCGGCAATAGACATATATATATATATTCTTTATATATTTTATAAAACCCTAGTTTTTGCAATTGAGAGATTTTTCTATTGCTAGAGAAAAATAAAATCCAACTCTTAGAATAGTGAGTGATTCGGCCAAAAGAGATTGTGAGAAGAATTGTTCTTATTTCGATAGTGCACTAGTGATCTTTACATCAAGAGGTCTTGTGCACAATTTCGAATAAGGTTCACGCGAGTTTCAATCTAACGATTGTGAATTCAAAAGTGACCGGAACATTCTTAACAATCTATTGGAATTTTTGTGACTAACAGAAATCAGAAAAGTTTTGTTGTCCATTCTCAGGTATACAATTCAAAGAGAAGGGAGACCACGCTCCTAGGTGATTCACGTTTGTGATCGGATTGGAAGATCTTGCGGATTACCATCGACGCATAGTCAATCGGATCACGCGACAAAAGGTATTCTTCTTTTGTTGATTATATGTATGTTTAATTAATTAAAAGGGTTAAGGTTCATAAAAAGGAAAAATTTTAAAAAGCTACTAAATCTATTTTATTTTTAGTCTCGCTTCCGCTGCGTGTACTTTACGTTATTTTTTCCCTACAAGTTACTTCCTAGGTTTGCAAATTAGGCAATTAAATGATGGGATTTTTATATCCCAAGCCAAATATGCCAAAAACCTTGTGAAGAAGTTTGGTCTTGAAAAAGCCAAACATTGTGATACACCCATGAGTACCACTTTGAAACTTAGCAAGGATGCTAGTGGTAAAATTGTGGAACAAACACTATATAGGGGCATGATAGGAAGCTTGCTTTATTTGACCGCAAGTAGGCCCGATATATCCTTTAGTGTGGGTGTGTATGCTAGGTACCAATCCGATCCCAAGGAGTCCCATCTCTCTTCCGTCAAGAGAATCATTCGATATGTGAATGGGACTTCTAACTATGGGATTTGGTACTCGTTTGACACTAATGCTAGTCTTGTAGGCTTTAGTGATGCGGATTGGGCGGGAAATTGTGATGATAGGAAAAGCACATCGGGCGGTTGCTTTTTCCTTGGAAACAATCTTGTTTCTTGGTTTTGTAAGAAGCAAAACTCAATTTCCTTGTCCACGGCGGAGGCCGAATACATAGCCGCGGGGAGTGGATGCACACAACTCCTATGGACGAAGCAAATGATAGTAGACTACGGATTCAACCAAGGTACACTCACTCTCTTTTGTGATAACATGAGTGCTATTAATATTTCCAAGAATCTGGTTCAACACTCTAGAACTAAGCATATTGACATCCGTCATCATTTCATTAGAGAACTAGTTGAAAATAAATGCATTGTACTTGAGCATGTAGGTACAAATGATCAACTAGCGGACTTGTTTACAAAACCTCTAGATGCTACTCGATTTAAAACTCTTAGTAGATCTATTGGGATATGTCTTGTAGAGTGATGAGTTTTTGTGATTGACCTCATAAGGGGAACTCTAGCAAAGAGAGCTTTTTGTATACTTGATGCATGCAAAATTTTTGAAAGATCCTGTGCTTCTCTTTTATTTGCTTGAAGTAAGCTTGGTTGGACATATGTATATATGCTTTTATCTCAATAAGTGTGAACTTTGCTTTGTTTTCAATCCATGTCACATTTATGTTCAAACATGCATTTTTGGACTAGGAAATTTACATAGGAAGTATGATTTGAATGACCTATAGTTATTTCCATGACATGATGATTCTTAATTGATATGCTAATGACATATGAAAAGCATGAAATTCAAATGTCATGCTAAATTGAAAAAGCATGAATTGATGATTGCATGTTCTTAAATGCAAAACAATGTGTGAAAAAGCTAGTGAGACTAAAAATGATAAAGGATCATGTATCCATTCAAAGGATGTTTCAATCCAAATGTCTCTCTTTCTTTATTTGTTGAACATGGCTACTATCATACGGGTTTCATACCTGGAAAAATCAAATAGGGTGCAAAGTCACTCATGCCATGTTTCGCTTATAAAGTAGGATATAGTTGCTATTAAAATTGAAATCAATGAAATCTTTCTATCCTTGCTTCTCTCATGACAAATGGTAAAATTGGTTTGAATTCTTTTGGAAACCTTTGTCATTTGCTTTGCCAAATACCATTGTATTTTTGGACTTGAATGCAACATGTCTTGTTTGCAAAGCATTTTTATTTCACACATTTTCAATAAAATAAATTTCCTTGATTCTCTTCAATTAATTGAGTGCATAAAGTGGCTTATTTGATTATGCATTATCTTGTATGCTTCTATCTCTCTTTGCTATGAATGACCCGGTTGGGGACTACTCATTTGCCTATATCATGACAAAAAGGGTGAGTAAGATGTGGTAAGGGGAGTTGCTATTTGTTGTAGCAAATGTGCATATTGGGGAGTTTATGGTTTGAGGGGGAGCATTGCATTTTCATACATTGCATTGGGCTTAAATTACTTAAATGCAAATGCTTGGTTATTTTCACTTGATCATCTCACATACACTTGCTTTGGAAAGTGTATTTTTTTTTTTTGAAGGGTTGATAAGTCTACAAGAGATTGAAGGCTTGAAGATGTTTTTATTTTTTATTTTTTTATTTTATCTCTTTGTAATGTAGATTATTTTTGATATCCCGTAGTTTATATTTTGTTGTGAGGATCAATGTGAGAGGTGGTTTTGTCACGAAATAGCCAAAGGGGGAGATTGTAAGGATTCTCATATTTATTGGCTTATTTCGTAGACAAACCACATGTTGGGGTTTGAATTATAAGGGTAGTTATAGGTGTTTAAGGTTTTAGCTTATTGCCCTCAAGACCTCAAGGTGACAAGCACGCTAAAGGTATATCTCTTGTGCTTAGTTTTTCATTGAAGAGATTTAGTAGCACACACTCACTTTGCATATTTTAATATATGTGCATTCTCTTCACATGTCACTTTCACATGCACTTTTATGTATTGTATCTTGTTGTATGTTTGTGTCTTGTAATTCGTTTTCCGTAGATGTCAGAAACGTCCGCGCTTGCACATAAGTGTGCTTGGTTTTGCGCGAAGACCGCTCTTGGTGATTGCCTTGGCTTTCTCCTTGGATTCACCACTTTTGGTGAATCGACGGTTTAATCGACGGCCCTGGCCACCGAATGAAACCGCCGTTTTGGACCAGAGGTCTCTGGTCTGATTCTACGGTTAGATCGGCGGCCCCGACCGTTAATTTGAAACCGTCGATCATACCTGATTGATTTTAATCTCTCGGGTTGATTCTACGGTTAGATCGGCGGTTTAGAAACCGCCGAATGAAACCGTCGTTTTCTCCCCTGTTCTCTCGGGACGAATTCTGCTGTCATGATCGGTGGCCTGGCCGCCGAATGAAACCGCTGATCGTGCGTTTTCAGGGGCAAACTTGTCTTTTCACATGCCCTGTTTTTGGTGCCTATAAATATCATGCTTTCTCTTTTCTCTGAGTTAGTTCTTTGACTCCTTAGAACCCTAAAGCAAAAAGAGAAACACTTGAGAGAAAAATCATCAAGAGCTCACCTTTAAACACTCAAAGCTTTTCATTTGATTCATCAAGTTCATCTAGGATCATTCTTGCATAGCTTTGCATCATCACAACTTGCTTGGTAAGATTTTGACTAACTTCATCTAATTTTTAGTTTCTTTCTTATCAAGAAATCTCTTTACTTACTTGTATGTTTTATGTTCACATGCTAAATACAAGTTAGAGATTGTTTGTGATGAATATGATTGAGTGTTGTATTGTGATAGCTATCTAGGTTTTGTTTAATCTTGATTAGCTAAGCTTTATGATATGTCATTTAGCTTTTGATATCTAGGATTGATTTCATTGATATATCATCATCCTAGATAAGCATATAGGGTTGCCTTGCTCTTATTACATTTTGAGTATTCATATATTCACATAGGCTTGTTATCTCTTCTTTGAGATTGTAAGACTTGTGTAGCTTCCGGGATTAGGTTGCGTAAATCACAAGCAATTGAACTAGGTTCACTCATACCGGGATTAGGTAGGTGTGTGATTACTTTCGGGATTAGGTTGTAATCTTTATCGCATTTAGTGGATTCGAGGTTCGAGTGTGGCTCACTTAATAGCCCGTGGTTTTTCCCGTGAGGGTTTCCACGTAAATATCAAGTGTCATTTAATATTCCGCACCATATTACACTTTCTATTTTGTATTGACTAGTTAGGGGTATTTTCGTAATCTTGCCTATTAACGAAAATTGGGTAAAATCAGATAAAATCTATTCACCCCCCCTCTAGATTAAAATAATACGCACCTTAATTTTTTTCAAGTTTTCAATAGTGTCTATTGAAAGATGACTTTTGGACAAGTCATAATATATATCCAAGTTCAAAGTGTGGTCATATGAGTAAATATGGTAACTTGGAGAGCTATAGGTGGTCTATGAGCTCTTGGCGATTACTGATATTTTTCACGAGGATTCACTATCTCCCATATGATTGTCTAGGGTATGAATGAGTATCGTTAACTAATTCCATCTTTATTTAAGAGTGCAATTTTAGTTCTTTAGTGGAATGAACTAAAATTAATAGATTGAACCTAGGTGAATCATTTGTTGATTGTGATTGGGTTATGTCTATTGGAGCTTAAATTTAGATAGGCCCGCCAAGATCCCTAATCTGCACGGACTTGCATGAATCACTTGATATATTTTACCGGACTATTTGTGGGTCCATTTAGAATTGTATTTAATATATTAAAAATATAATTTGTACATTATTTATTTAATGGGCTATTTAATTATGTTAATATATTAATGAAAGGCATGTGGGCTTGGTTCTTTTAGTAAGAATGGGTCTAGTTCACATGTGGGTTTTTTATTAAAGTCCAAATGGATTAAATAAAATAAGAAAACAAAATGAAGGCCCAAGTTCTAGTCATGGGTGGCAATGGCTAATTTTTAGCCCATTATATTGTTTTATTTTATTATTTAATTAAATGGAAATTAATTAATAAGTTAATTAATTATTTAATTAAAAATCAAATCTTTTTCTGATTAGGAAATATGTTTCCTAGTAGTATACTACTATTAGTATTATACTAAATATAAAAGACTTTATTTGTTTAGTCAAATTAGGAAGTCTTTTATATAATCACAAATGCACTAAAGAGTTGGATTAGAGTTTGAATTCTAAGAAGTCTTTGTATCCTATTTGGAAAAGGACTTTGGTGATCACCTTGTTGGACAAGGTAAGAATTCGGCCACTATATATGTATAGTGAAAATTTTCGGCCAAACCTTGTAATTTTTCCTTTGAAGAATTTATTTTCTTTTGCTAAAAGAGAAAAAATAAAAATCCTACTCTAATACTAGTGAGAATTCGGCCAAGAGGGTTTTGTGAGAAAAGAATTGTTCTTGCTTCGATAGTGAACTAGTGATCTTAACATCAAGAGATCTTGTACACACTTTCGAATTAGGTTCACGCGAATTTCAATCTTACGATTGTGAATTCAAAAGTGACCGGAACATTCTTAGCAACCTTTTGGAGATTATAGTGACTAACAGATTCAGAAAAAGTGTTTGTTGTCCATTCTCAGGTTCACAATTCAAAGAAGGGAGACCACGCTCCTAGGTGATTCACGTTCGTGATCGGTTTTGGAAGATATTGCGGATTACCATCGATGTTAGTCAATCGGATCACGCTACAAAGGTATTTCATCTTTTCGTATGTATGTTTAATTAATTAAAGGGTTAAGGTTCAATATGGAAATTTTTTTAAAATATACTAAACTCTATTTTAGTCTCGCTTCCGCTGTGTGCACGTATTTTTCCCTACAATTACCAACTACTGGGGAGTGGAGGATAGTGCACAGATCAGAGAATGGCACAAGTGCCGAGGTAGAGTTTGAGAGAGTTGTTCTGGAAGAGGAGCGCTTTGATGATGATGATAAGGATGATGAGACTCCTGCTATTGTTGATGATGCTAGGCAGCCCTTAGGTCATCGGATTTTAGATGGAGTAGAGCGCATCATGGGCATTGAGACCGGTTATTTTGATATACTACATGCTGATGGCCTAGTTTTGGAAGCAAGGCAGAAGGACCTAGAGAAGAGGCAGATGACTTTGGAGAGTTTGATTCAGGATTTGAGTGAGACCGTGATCACGGGATTTACAGACCTCCGTCATGATTTGAGACTTACTCCATATGTCAGGAGACCTAAGAAGACTACCACATGGACTCCATCTGTTCTAGTCACAGCATCAGGACCCAGTATGGATGCACCTGACTCTATCCTTCAGACTGTACGGTCTGCTGCTGAGGAGGCAGCCCAGTTAAAAGCAGCTATGGTCCGTTCCATTATCGATCAGGGAGTTCGTTATACAGGAGGTCCCATAGTAGATTAGGCAGCCGTGTATAGGAGATGGAGAGATGAGCAGGCCAGGAGAGCGGCTGTAGCTAGAGAGTAGAGGCAGAAGGACCTGAAAGGGAAGGGTAGAGTGGAGTATGAGTAGACTGAGGAGAATTCGAAGTAGTTGCCATCCTACTATCTTTATATTATTTTGGACCATTATCATGTGCATCATTTATTATTGTACTTGGATATTGTTAGCACTTTGGTTATTTTTCAGTTTATTTTGTTGGATATTTTAGTGCTTTACGTTTATTTGCCATTTCCTTATCTTTTGTTTTATTTCTTTATTGCTCTTATTTCGTTTTTGCATAGAATAAGAGCGTGGTTTAGATTTTGGTAGAGGATTTAGGACATATATGCTTTATTGATATATTTTGATTGATTGGATATTGTGCATGTTAGGATGAGAGGGCAATATGCCGAATTGTTGATATCTATTCTATATTGCCTTTGCTTGATGAATTCTTGCTTGAGATTTGTTGAGTTGCGCTTTTGAAATTCTTTTACTTCCCATGAACATTGAGGACAATGTCTAATTTAGGTTTGGGGGTACATTTGCGCAACACCATTTTGCTTGATTTTAAAATATTGTGCCAAAATTTTCAAATTTTTGCGATATTGCCATATTTGAGCATGCTTTGCTTGTTGAGATTGTTCTGTACATGATTTAGTGAGGAATTGTGCATCTTTGCCATTGATTGGTTTAGATTAACATCATGCCACTTAGGGTGTCATTGAACAAAGTGCGTTAATCTTTTTCTCTTAATGTTGAGTGAATTATCAAATTTGCTTGAAGGCTAGGAATTATTAGTGGAGATTCCCGTGAAGATCACAAACGCGGCCTTTAAAAAGCATATTTCGAGTTGTCAAAAAAATTTCACTCTTGAAACACTCCTACAAGCTTGTATTGGTCTCATTTGCACTAAAATATTGTTCGCTATAGAATATTATGGACTGCTTGTGGATGCTTTATTTGGCTTAGTGGACAAGCCTTTAGAAATGATTTTAGGTGATGCATGTGAAAAACCATTAATTGGCCTAAAATACTTCCAACCCATCTAAATGTGTGTGCTCCCAAGCCCCTTTGAAGCCAAATACGTTTTAAGCTTTTCATTCATGAATCACATTTACATGAACCTTATAAGCCTTAAAATATTTACTTACATTGACCAAATGATTTACTAAGGCTTAGGAAATCAATGTAAGATATTGTACTTGAAAATGTAAAGGTGTGTACCTAGGCATGTAAACATGTGCAAATAGTCTTGCAAAGCCATGAAAAGTTTGAAAAGAAAATGAAAAGCTTGAAAAGAAAATGAAAAGAAAAGAAAATAAAAAGTATGCAAAGAAAAGAATTGGCAAAAAAAAAAAAAAAAAATCCAAGAGTTAGGCACAATTGGCTTAGAAGAGAAAGAAAAGTAAAAGGAACTACTCAAGATGAAAATGAGTGTAGAATGAACATGTAAAATTGAAAGCCTGGACGCCTTAAGTATGAACAATATGTGTGAAACTTTTGGAACTCATAATTAGAAATGTATGCCTTAGTGTAATCATTGGGTTCTTTGATCATCCATTGTCCCATTCTTTGTTTCATCATCACCTAAGGCCCCATTACAACCTAAAGAAAGACCTTCATGATCTTTAGGATTGTCCATCTTGTGAAATTTGGTTGATACATGTTCTTTCTCATTCATGGCTTGCAATTCCATTCATGAGACTTACTTTTCAGAAATTGCGTTTTTAATGATCATCATGTGCAATCAATTAGATGTCCATAACATGAATTCATATTGCACATGTATTTTTTTTGAGTGAAACCTAGGAGTCTTAGAGAAAAGAAGAGAGAATCCTGTTAGGTTTTTGGTTGTTGTTGGCATATATTCCATATCAAAACGTGTTTATCTTGTAATGTTTATGTGGTCATGTTGATGATGATACAAAGCTTCAAAGAAAGATTTGACTACGGTACATGCAAGATGATGGCTTGTTAAGAGGAAATAAGCTTCATTGCTCATCAAAGGTAAAATCGACCTCATTCCTCTTACAAGGCATAGGCACACACACACAAATCATTCATATGTGTCACTGCATTGTTGTGCACCATTTATATAACACATTCACATGATTTTGTATGCTCATGCATTGTACTCAAATGCTCATACATTTTAGAGTTGCATGTTCTAGGACTATGTCTAGGAAATGGCATTCATATGTGAACTTGTGTTTGTATGTTTGTATTTCTTGTGTTTTGGACTTGAACATGGTCTCATTTGATTCCTTATTGATTCCCGGTCATTTCGGTTACTCATACGTTAAGTTTCGAGTCCAAACGATGTAGCTACGCTACTTTTTGTTCTCATTCGTTGAGTTGTGTTCATCGTCATTTTCCGAGATGAATTCTCAACCATTTTTCAAAGTTTCATAGTCTTCGTCGTGTGTGAGGGAGTCACAGTTCGTAATCCTAAAACGGATTCAAATTCGGAGTTCGGATGCCCGAATACGGCTGAAGAACGCGAGAGGTGCGCGAGGAGGTTGCTCGGCCAAAAGGCCAAGCTAGATGGCCATGTGTGGACCACGTGTGCCACACGGCCAGAGCTCCTCTATGGCCACGTGTGGCACACGCTGACCACACGTGGAGGTGGCTGATGGTCACTTTTGTTTTGGACAATTTTGCCCTTCTTCCATTCTTTTTAAATCTCTCCATTTCCCTCCATTCTTTTCTAAGAAGAAAAAGTGTGAAATCCAGTCTATGATTTTCTCCCAAATTTTCTCAACTTCCAAACACCATAACTTTCTCATACGGAGTCGGAATTGAGTGATTCAAGTTGGAGATTGTTCGTATTCGAGTCCTCTACCTTTTCCAAGTGGTTGTGCAGCTTTTTGATTGATTTTCTGACAGATCTCCTCAGAAAATCGAACCAGCTCTTGTAATTGAGGTAGAGTTCATAACTTTGTGATTTCATTTTTTTTAACCTCCAATTTGCTTGGGGTTTCTTCTTCTATATGTATATGTTTGTTTAGTGAATGCTATAGAGAAAGTTAGCTTCATAATCAATCTAATTGAATAGTCTAATTAGAGACACATGTTGACTAGAATCTTTGATTCTTTGTTATTAACATGATTGGGAGTTGTATTGTGATTAGATTGATATCTAGGATTGTTTGAGACTTGATTGATCAAGTTTATGATTAATAATCCTTTATATGTGACTTTGATCCATGATTGATGAAATCTAGGATTAGAGCCTTTATATGTGTTTTTAGAGATATTTATGATTGATTTGTTTTTAACATATCTCCTATCTCTAAATCTTTGGCTAGAATACTTGTTGAATACATTTTGTGATTCTAGCATTTTTATGTATGTTTATAACATCTTGAACTTGTGCCTCATGTATATGTTTTGTTCAAGTGTTATTTGTATGAATGAATCTAGTAGTTTTTATGTGTTAATTGTGTTCACATGCTCTAGGTTTTCATTCATGTTTTTGCATCTAGATTTCTATTGCTTGTGTTTTCACATCTCTAGATCTAGTTGTTCCATGGAATGTATTGATCATATGTTCTATGTTGTTTTGATTGATTGCATCACTTGCATTCACATGATCACACTAGGAAGTCCTTGTAAAAGGCATGAAGTCTTGGCTAGAGTTGGGATGACTCGGATAGCCAAGCAAGAAGTCTTGCCTAGAGTTGGGAGGACTTGGATAGGTAAGCAAGAAGTCTTGTCTAGAGTCGGGAGGACTTGGATAGACAAGCAAGAAGTCATGGCTAGAGTCGGGAGGATTTGGATAGTCATGCATGGGAGGCTTTCTAGAGGCACGTGTGCCTTATATAGAGAGTTGGCTTATATATTGGCAGGCCCGGGTGTTTGGTTAGACATAGAGTCCGATAGAGCGGGGTACATGGGATGTGTATGCACTCTTGAGAAATTTCTAATCTTCCAACGATGTTGGTTTTGGTATGAGTTCCAATATGTGGTGGTTTACATCATTGAGGGATTTTGTATCTTCCAATAGGGATTGGGTAAACATAGACTCCACATGGGTTGGTGACTAGGATTGGTCATTTTGTGGAATTTCTAATTTACTTTCCAAATATATATAAGTACCCAATGGTTGTAATTCAACCCGTGGATGTTTCCTCCTTGGAGGTTTTACCACGTTAAAAAATCCCTTGTGTTTATTCTTTCTATCTCTATCTTTTATATTTGTTTTTGTGTATGTTTTAATCTTGTAGTACAATCTTCACTTGTGATGTATTTGGAAACTAGATTTTGTAAAGTGTGATTTGCAAGCATTTCCATTTTGATCATAATTGTAAGTATAATTCTTTTATTCATTGATTTTTGTGTATATGTATTCTTTGATTGATTCTTGTACATATTGGGCACTATTGTAAATACAAGAATTATTTGTATTAAGTTTAATATAGTTTCTTCTCTAGCAAGTTGTAGTGTTCTTATATTGTAATACTTTAAGTACAACTTGTGGAATGTGCACTTCATTGAATATACTTGTATATGAGATACATGGTTTATTAATAAATGTTGTGAAGACTAAGGGTGGTGAATTGAGCATACATGTGTTAATTGTTTTCTCATAACAATCTTGTTAAAGGTCAATTTGTATGCTCACCAAGGTTTTGTCACTAGTCACGAAAGAGTTTTTAAAACTAGTGTGTCAACCTATTCACCCCCCCTCTAGGTTGTTTAGTATAACCTTGTAGGCATTCTCAAATCCGATGAAGATTAGTATCAAGGCGAATTACATTCTAAACCGAATAGCACCTTTGCTTTGAAGGTTTGGCATTTCGAATATAAGATCGCATTACGTACAATCATATCTAGAGTGGCATGCTCTTAATCTTTACTTGACATTCTCTTACATGTAGAAGTCCTCACTAGTGCATAATTGTTTTAATCTCTTCATTTTGGTTTCGCATATTGACCATGAGAAAGTAAAGAGCTTTTGAAATATCTTGATGCATGTTTTTAGGGGTTTGATTTGTGATTGTTTTGCTCGAGGACTAGCAAAAGATAGGTTTAAGGGTATTTGATCAAGCCAAAATTGGTATGATTTTGGCCCTCATTTCCAACTCTGTATGCTTGATTCTTGGGCATTTCCCTGTGTTTAATATTGTAAAATTGAGTGTTTCAGGTTTTCTTAGGTTTCAAGAGAATTTGGGAAGAAGATGAGGACTTGGGTGCAAAAAGACTCACAAATAGGTGAAACAGGGCATTCTAGCTATTTGAGCAAGAAGAGGTCGCCACATGGTCGCCATGGTGACAGAGGAATTATTTAGAGCATCAAAAGTTCGCCCTCAAGGTAGCCATGGTGACCGAGGAAATTGCAAAGCATCAAGTGTGTTGGCGACCTACACTTGCAAATGGCGACATCCTAAAATCTGACTCAGGGTCGCCATTTGCTCTAGGGTGACCTTGAGTGACAACTGGTGACTTCATTGGAAAATGTACAGGGTCGCCACTTGCTCTAGGGCGAAAAAGATGACTTTTATGATGACATCTGCATCTCAGAAGGCGT
Source organism: Acer campestre (assembly GCA_954870605.1). Taxonomy (NCBI): domain Eukaryota; kingdom Viridiplantae; phylum Streptophyta; class Magnoliopsida; order Sapindales; family Sapindaceae; genus Acer; species Acer campestre. Next base: position 28,277,469 of record OX940800.1, on the reverse strand, counting down.
AACCGTTTTACGCCCCAAGGTCGCCATAGCGACAAAATGGCGACATTCATGCCACATCAGTGAATCAAACAGTTATCAGTACATGTCCAAGTGCCAATATAAATACTGAGCCTTTTCATCTTCAGTAGATATCCTAACACAATTTAGATCACAAATTCACTAAATTTAGATCTGGATTTTCTCCTCCATTGTTCATTTTTCATCATCCTCCATTTCTATACTTGAACTCACCTTTTTCCATCCAAACCTCAACACCAAACCTTGACTACTTCCCTAAATCATTCATCTTTTACCACTCTCTACACCCAAATACCTTTGTCACTCACCATTAGACACCCATACATCAAGACACATCCTCTTCTCCCACTCTTTGCATTAGAAGCATAAAAGAAAGGAAGGATCAAGCATTAAAGAAGGAGGGCCAAGGGTGATTTCCTCATCTATTACTTGCTTTCCATTTTATTGCTACTATGTGTAACTAAACCCCTAATCTAGGGGATAGATTTGAGGAACATTTGGTTGTGGGTATTTGCTTTAGCTTTGTAATGAATCTCTTTATGTGTTCTATTCATTTAGTCATTAGATTCTATTCACTATGTGATTGACTTTTATATCCACTTGTTAATTGCAATCTTGTTTAGAGTAATATGTTATGCAATCATCCTTGGATTGACACCTGTTGACGACGGTTTTTGCCAATTGACCGGTCAACGATTTCTGGTTTGCAAATATAATTTAGATGTATAATAAAGTTACTAGAAAAGAAAACAAACGGATATTACGTGGTAAAACTTTGGTGATCGGAGAAACATCCACGGTTGGTTGCCTAAGCAACTCAGCCAAATTCACTATAATAATTTTTGTGATTACACACTCTGCTCTCTCTTCTCTCTTTTTGCCGTACCCCTTACCTATATTTTGTAGGGGTATTTATACATGATTCCCCTAGGGTTTTTTGGGTCCTGCTAGGGTTTAGTGCCGTGATACACAAGTTGATGAGTGTTGAGTTTACTTTGTGATTCTTTCCTTATTCTGCGCTAATCTCTCCTTTATGATTATGGATTCTGGATCCGTTCTGGACTCTAGTGAGCTATCGAGGAAATCTTTTTGTTTCCTTATGGGACTCTGCTTCTTAGTAGTAGATTTGCAGATTTGTGAACGATCTTCATCAATTATATTTATATATAGGTGGCAAACGGATTTCAAAAGGCGATCCCTTCCTCTGTGACGAACACATGTAGTCGGGCACTTTCTATACTCGGAGTACTCGGCATCTGATGAGGTCATTTGTGTGCTCAACAAAATGATATTTAAAATGTGTTCATTTTAGAAAACCGATTTTTCACCACTTAGATAGAAAATTAGTAAAGTGGCAAGTATGGTTCGTTCCACAGGGAATTAAAGTGATTAGTTGAATTAATTAGCTAATCTAAATGCGATAAAATAAATCATAGATAAATGGATGAGTGAATGGGTTGTCAAGCCATCAAACATACATGTAAAATAAACCTAATAAAATTAATAAAATGGAATGCTCAACAATTCTAGATAAGATATACGGAATAAACAATTAATATGAATTCTAGGGAAATGATAGAGTAGCTAATGGACAACGAGCAATTCATACATGGCTTCTTTAATGCACAATCTACACAATCAAGGACCAATCTCATTCAAATGTGTTGTTTAGACCGTCACTACAAACCCTAAACAACTTCCCACCGCAATGCCCAACCGATTAAGAAAAAGGGGTCACGGCGAGATCGGTTAGTGACAATCAAATGGTCTAAGCAATCGAGGTTGATCACCCCTCCAAAAGCCTATCCTATTCACTATGTGCTTTAATTGATTAAGTGTGTCAATAACTCAATAAATTTTATCACAAATAAATCCTACAACATATTGTAATCAACAAGTGTGTCAATACTCATTTAATCACATAAGTTCAAGATCTAATTGAAAAGTAAATAAAACTTAAATCATGCAAACATAATATTCAAAGCTTTTATAAAAACTCATGTCCAAAAAGTCTCTCAAATCATCCCTTAAAATGGGGGTTTTAATTACACATAAATACAAATAAGAAAAGGAAGTAAAATGGAGAGAAATCACCCTTGGGTCTCTCTTGTAAGCTTGATCCTTCCTTGAGCTCCCTTGCTTGAATCTTGTGCAAAGAGTGGGTGTTGAGGATTTGTCTAGATAGGTGGAGTCATATGGAAAGTGACAAAGGAAATGGGTGGAGAAGATGGAAGGAGAGGAATGATTTAGATGGAGTAATCTAGATGTTGAGTTTTAGGTAAAAGAGAAAATGGAGAGATAAGGAAGGGTGGAGAAAGGAGGTTTCTTGGTGGTCAAGAGATGTCAAGAGTTGTCCATTCTCTATAAAAATGGTGTATTTATATGTTTTGAAGGCTAAGGTTAGAAATAGGCATGAAAGGACAAGAATAGCCCTCAAAAATGGCTTGAAAACATCCATTTTGCTGCTTCTAGAAAGTGGAGTTCGCCATGGGGTCGCTATATGGTCGCCGTGGCGACAAGGAGTGCGTATCAGTTACTAAAATGGGCATAACTTTCTGTAGAAGACTCAGAATCGCAATCCGTAAAAACTGATGGAAAGTAGACTTCTGGGGCTTTATTTGATCTAAGGAGAGAGATATGACTCTTTGAAGATGAATAATCTGCACACACTTTTTACAATTTTAGCCCCTTTTGCCACCAATATTATTCCAATGCCTCTGAACTTTATAAAAACTTGAAAACACTTAATTTACACCATTAAATCATAGGATAATGCCCAAGAATCAAGCAAAAGGAGAAGGAAATAAGGGCCAAAATCATACCAATTTTGGTTTGATCAGCATCATTCGCCGTTTCTGGCTATATCTCCTGACTCAGTCTGAGGTAATCCCTTCTTTCCGATTAGTCTCCTCATTTGTGGTTTGTTCCTATCCATGTTGTTTGCTGATGTGTCACTTGCAACGAATTTTACCTATAACAATACCCCCTTAAATGTTTTAGCCGAACAGACTTGCTCATTTATGAAAGCGAGTTTGTTTATTCAGCGAAAGTATTTAATTCTTACTTAGTTCTTCTTCTGATCGGGCAAGCTTTTTTGTCGTTTTCTCCATAAATGTTTTTCATTATTGCTTTGCAAATACTCATGATTAATATCACTCATTAATCTGATGCATTAATGACGTGTCTTTACTACACCCACATACATTCGATTTGTCTTTTGCAAAAAATTTTCTGATGGCGACGTTTAAGGTTTCTAACGGCCAAAGCTCCTTCTGAAGGCTCCACTTGTCCATTCGGGGTTTGGTGCGTCAGACCACATTAATGAGATATGACTCTTGCTGGACCCACGTGTCTTTTCGCACGTTTCCCACCTTCTGCTTTCTCTGCCCTAGGGTTTCTAGTTCTTTATATACCCCCTTCACTTTATTTTTCTTTTTTTAAAACCTTTGATTTTCTTGGTGTATATTTTCTTTGCGTTCTCTTTGGTTATTACCGCGATCTTTTTCTTCTTCAGTTTACTTCTTTTCCACTGACTTCCAACTGGTTCTCATTCTTTCTATAGGTTCGAAAGAAACCTTTTTTCTCTGCTTATCCTGTGTTGTTTGCGGTTTTCTGCAGTTTCTTTCCCTTCCGCGAGATTTGTTGAGGTTAGTCTCCCTTTTTTGTTTTCTTCTCTCTTTTTTTATTTTTTATTTATTTATTTAATTTTTTTTTTTATGGATCCCTTATTTCGTCATCGTCTTTTTGTTGCTTCCATGGTTGCTATCGAACGCCACGACTCTCGCTTGGTCAAATGTCTTCAAAATCTGTTGGGCAGACCACCCCCAGACCAACCCTATTTTCTAGATGTCAATGTTTCTGGGTTGGTTCGTGAGACTCCTCTTTGGGATGATTTTGCTAAGGTCCCTCAATCTGACCCTTGTTCTTCTTCTTGTAGTGACGTTCGAGCCCCGATGACGAGATCCAAGAATTGCAGTCCGCGTATAATCCATAAGAGCGTTAGCGGCCTTCATACTGTTGGACCCTAACAAGTAAATGAAGACGACGTGGAATTGGAGCATCGGGCAGCTCGAATTCTGTTCTCGCCCGAGCGAGTCTACGCTTATGACATCCAACCGAACGTAGTCGGCCGAAAGGAGACTCGTCAATACATAGGCAGGTTTGATTTGGATAGGGATTCTATTCAGTTTTAACTAGCTGGAGACAGGGCCGCGTGGAACCCTCCACCCAGGATGGTGGCATTCTATGGAGCTATGCTCAGTTGTGACGTGACTCTCCCTCTCCAACCATTTATCACTTGGTTCCTAGCTGAGGCCCAGATTTCTACTACCCAGCTCGCTCCGAACAGTTATCGTATCCTGATATGCTTATGGCACATGTGGTACCGAATGAAGCTACCACCCCTGACTCCCCGTGAGATCAGGCATTTCTATATGCTCAGACAATCGGGTCGATCAGGAATGTATTTCCTTTTGTCTAGCAAACCCAACCATTGGATCCCAAAGGGTGTCGAGGTTGTCGAAAAGGTCGACTCGACCAAAGATGATAAAGCCAAGGGTTTTGTCTGGGGGTTCCCCTCTTCTAATAAATATTGGAAGAACAGTTGGTTCTTCGTCGAGGGTGACTGGGGCCAATCCATCGAGTTTGATGTTGATGGCGTTCGGGTAACGCGAAGGTCCCTTGCTACTTCTGTTCCCCTGAGTCGTGGAACAATGCTGCACTGATTCTCTCGGATGGGGAGTTGAAAAATTTGGTGTGAGCAGCCGTTCGTGCGTCGAAGAAGAGGGGAGAGCCCTATCTCCTTGATGAGGAAAAGATGATTAAAGCTGGTCTCTTTCCCCGCTTGTCGGCAGCTCGCAAGTGACGTAACTTTTACAACACCTTTCTTTATCCTTTCATGTCGTGTTTTATTTTTAGTTGATTCCTGACGTCTTACTCCTAGTGCCTTTCTTTTGTTTTGTGCAGTGAACTATTTGGATGTTGTCTACGAGGCTCAGGCCCGTAGATGGAAAACTGTCTTGGAGACTAGCCGAAAAGAGGCTACCCTCCAGGAGTTTGAATTGGATGCTCCTGATGGGTCGGGGGAGGAGGTCCCTATCGAAAAAAATGCAGAGGAGAATGTCGGGGGCATTCCTGAGTACACTCCCCAGGACATCCCTCATGTTCCTAGACTGGGACAAGTGAGCGTGTGGACCAGTTTGACTCAGGTGATCGTACTTTCTATGCCGGCGAGTGGGAGCATTCCCCGATTGAGCGCCAGGAAGATGCCGTTGATGAGGCAACTGTCGGGGGAGATGAACTGACCCGGGCCACCAACAAGGCTATAAATGAAAGCAGCCGACCCGTTCATACTATGGGCGAGGCGGTTGTTGGGGCACCCGAGTCAAGTCCTAGCCCCTCCAAGGGTAAACAGAAGGTTAGGGAGTCTTCCGAAGCTAATGTTCCTGTGGAACCATTTGTTGCTACTTCGCCGACTGTTAGTGGTGGAGTTGAGGCTGAGGACCCTCATGCTGATCTTGATACCCACGGGAGGCAGTCAAAGAAAAGGAGAGCTTCTTTTTCCCCTGGTCGGCCTGCTCCCAAAGTACCCCGAGTGGTGATGTATTTTGATTCTTCTTCAGGTGACGAGGGGACGGGTACTGGGGCCGTTTGGACAGAAGTATAGACTTCTACTGAAGTCCAATCGGAGACTCGATCGAAGAAGATGTCCAAGGTCCTACCCGATGTTTCCAGCAGGGGTGGTCCTGCAAATGACACATGTGTTCCAATCCATCCCTTTCCCCTAGGACGGACGTTGGCGGCTCGGGGACGCCTGGTTAGTCGAGAGATCCTACTCCTCAAGCAATGCTAAGGGCCATGTCTTCTAGTTGGGCATTCTTTGGTGAGGATAATTGGGGTCGTTTCCGAGTTGGCCCTCCCTCAGAACGGTTTCAAAAAAATTTCAACAGTGCTTCTTATGTGAGTTATTCACTTTTCTTTCCTTTTAGGATTTTCTGTCAGTATTTCTCTTAATGCATTTTTGCGGTGCAGATGGTTGCTGAGATGTCGAAAGCATGCCTGGCAAGCCAAGCTCAAATAGACAGGATAAGGCACCTTGAAGCCCAACTGAAAGAGAGCGAAGATTGCCGTGCTCGGGTCGAATCGACCTGCCAAGAGAGGGTTAAGTCACATCAGGAGTTTATGGACCGGTGCTTGGCAAGTCAGCTGGATGCTAAGCAGAGGGCGTCTTCAGCCATTGAAGAAGTGAAACATCTTCAGGATTTGTTATCCTCCACTCAGGAAGCGATGCTTCAAGCGGAGCAGAAGGCTGAGGAGGCTAAGTTGAGCTACAAGCGTCAGATAGAAGATCTAAAGAACTAGGCACTGACTGTCAAATCCTTGTCCAAGGAAGCTCGGTTGGAGCTGGAGATCCAAGGGGTTGACCGTTTTAAGAGGTCTCCGTCTTACGACGCCTTGCTCCTACGGGAATTTCACCGAGGGATGGTTTCAGCTCGGGAATTCTTCAAGGTTAAGAACCGAGCGACTGATCGGGCAAGGGCCAACTGGAACTGCTCGGTTGATAACCATGTTGAAACGTCTCTGGAATCTCTTTGCGCTCAAATGAAGGTATGGCGTGCCTACTGCCACAGCAAAGGTAAAGCTCCGCATCCTATGCATTTGGAGATGCTGATTGAAAATGCTCTTTCCACCTTTCATGCCTGCTAGAAGGTTGGGATAGATGGCGAAGAACTGGACGTCGGGCCTATGCCTGGCAGGGATTACAGCGCTTGGATGGATGATGTTGAAGACGTGATCATTTGGCCTTCCAATGAGAGTCTTCTGAGCGAGTATGACATGGTTCCCGAGACAAGCCTAATAAGTAGCCGTTCTCGTCATGATGGAGGTCCTCGGTCTGGTAGCAGTTCTCCCTGTAGGGAAAAAATACGTGCACGCAGCGGAAGCGAGACTAAGAGAGAGTTTAGTATATTTAAAAAAAAAATTCCATATTGAACCTTAACCCTTTAATTAATAGACATATACATCAAAAGATATCGTACCTTTGTCGTGTGATCTGATTGACTATTCGTCGATGGTAATCCACAAGATCTTCCAATCCGATCACGAACGTGAATCACCTAGGAGTGTGGTCTCCCTTTTCTTTGAATTGTATACCTAAGAATGGTCAACAAAACTTTTTTGATTTCTGTTAGTCACAAAAATTCCAATAGATTGTTAAGAATGTCCCGGTCACTTTTGAATTTACAATCGTTAGATTGAAACTCGCGTGAACCTTATTCGAAATTGTGCACAAGAACTCTTGATGTAAAGATCACTAGTGCACTATCGAAATAAGAACAATTCTTCTCACAATCTCTCTTGGCCGAATTTCACACTGGTCTAAGAGTTGGATTTTATTTTTCTCTAGCAAAAGAAAAATCTCTCAATTGCAAAAACTAGGGTTCCATAAAATATATATAAAGAATATATATATGTATCTAGTCTTGCCGCAAAAAACAAAAAACCAAATAAATAGTCTATATGCCTGCACCTCCTAAATATATATGTTTTGTTTTTGTTTAAAACATTGCATGCATTATATGTTTTTGTATTTGTTTAAAACATTGCATGCATTATATGTATATATAATTTATATCTACCGCATGCATATATGTATAAAAACCATATATATATATATATATTCCGCATGCATGCATATATAAGTTGTATACCAACTATATATTTCACATGCATATATTATATCATATGCAAACCCTAATCCAACTCTTTAGTGTATTTGTGACTAAATAAAAGACTTCCTAATTTGACTAAACAAATAAAGTCTTTTACTTTTAATACACTACTAATAGTAGTATACTACTAGGAAACATATTTCCTAATCAGAAAAAGATTTGATTTTTAATTAAATAATTAATTAACATATTAATTAATTTCCATTTAATTAAATAATAAAATAAAACAATATAATGGGCTAAAAATTAGCCATTGCCGCCCATGACTAGAACTTGGGCCTACATATTGTTTTCTTATTTTATTTAATCCATTTGGGCTTTAATAAAAAGCCCACATATGAACTAGACCCATTCTTACTAAAAGAAACAAGCCCACATGCCTTTCATTAATATATTAATATAATTAAACAGCTCATTAAATAAATAATGTGCAAATTATATTCTTAATATATTAAATACAATTCTAAATGGACCCACAAATAGTCCGGTAGAATATATCAAGTAATTCATGCAAGTCCGTGCGGATTGGGGATCTTGGCGGACCTATCTAAATTTAAGCTCCAATAGATATAACCCAATCACAATCAACAAATGATTCACTTAGGTTCAATCTATTAATTTTAGTTCATTCCACTAAAGAACTAAAATTGCACTCTTAAATAAAGATGGAATAAGTTAACGATACTCATTCATACCCTAGACAATCATATGGGAGACAGTGAATCCTCGTGAAGAATATCAGTAATCGCCAAGAGCTCATAGATCTCCTATAGCTCTCCAAGTTACCATATTTACTCATATGACCACACTTTGAACTTGGATATATATTATGACTTGTCCAGAAGTCATCTTTCAATAGACACTATTGAAAACTCAATGTTAAGATTTCATATCCAAAACCACAAAGCATCCATATGATGATATTCTACTCACATTTAATAAATGGAGCCACGATGTCCATATCTATAAATGAAGTCCTCTTTCGATTAACAAATGAATACCACCAAACTATCGAGGATAGACTATGCTATATAATCGTACTCATTGATAGCTCAAATGATAACACTTGCAACCATAAGTCCATCATTTATCTCAGAATTAAGATAGACTCTTCGATTGTCCTGATAATGAAAAGACTTTTATCTATTGACGGTTCTAGAAAAAGTTTTTCATTGTGATCCGGTTGAATGCACCCAGTGCAGTAGATTCTTTTACTCGAAGACCCTTCGATGATTTTAGACTCATCACAACACATTTGATCCCACTCAAGTGCTAGTAAAAGAATTCTACAACTTTAACAAGATAAAGGTGCCCAACCTTTAACTTAAGTTGTGAACATTATTCAAGACTAACTAAAGAATTGTGTCTATCTCATACATATCCAGATGTACGAACAATTCTTCTTTTCTCATAGTCTTTTGACCTTATGATTATTTACTTTGACAATTATAATAATAAATGCTATATAAGATTTTGTTAACAAACATAAATCACTTTATCAATATGAAAAGATTGTCAAGTACAATATTACACACTTGCTATTGAGCATAATCTTAACAATCTCCCACTTGCTCTATAGCAAATGTGTCATATTTCTCATTCCCATGTTCTCTAGGTGCCCATCAAAACTCTTCTGTGGTAGAGCTTTTGTGAAGGGATCCACTAGATTTTCTGCTGACTCAATTTTGGTAATCGTCACATCACCCCTATGAACAATATCCCTAAGAAGATGATACTTCCTTTGAATGTGTTTTCCTCTCTTATGACTTCTTGGTTCTTTCGAATTAGCCACTACTCCACTGTTGTCACAGTAAATAGTGATCTGCTTATTTGCACTAGGAACCACTTCTAAGTCAATCAAGAATTGGTGGAGCCAAACAGCCTCTTGGGCAGCTTCGCATGCAGCAACATACTCAGCTTCCATGGTGGAGTTAGCAATGCATGATTGCTTGATACTCCTCCATATGACTGCTCCTCCTCCCATAGTAAACACAGATTCTGATGTAGATTTTCTGGAGTCAGAATCCGACTGGAAATCAAAATCTGTATACCTTACGGGAATCAAATCCCTTCCAGAGTATACAAGCATATTGTCTCTCGTTCTCCTGGGATACTTGAAAATATGCTTTACTGCCATCCAGTAATCAGGACCAGGTTTCGATTGAAACCTACTAACTATGCCAATAGCAAAACAAATATCTGGTCTAGTGCAGAGCATTGCATACATGAGACTTCCAACTGCCGAGGCATATGGAACCCTACTCATGAATTGCTCTTCATGCTCATTCTTAGGAACTTGTTCCTTAGAAAGTTTGATTCCATGCCTGAAAGGTAACATACCTTTCTTGAAATCCTGCATGGAAAACCTAGACAAGACTTTATCTATGTATGAAGCTTGGGATTATGCAATCGTTCTATTATTTCTATCCCTTATTACTTGGATACCAAGAATTTAACTTGCTTCTCCTAAGTCCTTCATATCAAATTGTTTTGCTAACCATTCTTTTACTGATGTCAATACACCTACATCGTTTCCGATGAGTAGTATATCATCAACATAAAGAATTAGGAAAACCAACTTGTCGCCTTTGATCCTTTTGTATACACAAGGTTCGTCAAGGTTCTGAACAAATCCAAAACCTTTCATAGCTTGATCGAACCTTATGTTCCAGGATCTGGATGCTTGCTTTAATCCATATATGGATTTTTGCAACTTGCATACCTTTTCCACTTGGCCTTTTTCAATGAATCCTTCTGGTTGCATCATATAGATGCTTTCGTTAAGACTTCCATTAAGGAAAGTTGTCTTGAAGTCCATTTGCTAAATCTCTAAATCTAAAGATGCTGCAATGGATAAGAGTATCCTAATGGATTTAAGCATGGCCACAGGAGAGAAGGTTTCCTCGTAATCGATACCTTCTTTTTGTGTATAACCTTTAGCTACTAATCTAGCTTTAAAGGTTTCCACCTTTCCATCCATACCTCTTTTCCTCTTGTATACCCACTTGCATCCAATGGGTTTTATCCCTTTAGGCAAGTCTACAAAGGACCAGACTTTGTTATTGAACATGCACTGAATCTCAGATTGTATTGCATTTTGCCAATGGCAACTATCAACATCCTCCATTGCTTCCTTATATGTGTAGGGATCATCGTCGTCCGGGAGATTCTCCACTGATTCTCCCAGACCGATGTATCTCTCGGGTTGTCTTACAACCCTCCCACTACGACCAGGAATGGTAGGTTGTTGATCTTGTGATGGTTCAGAACTTACAATTGGGCTAGGTTGTGAAACCTCTTATGGAATTGTATCTCCTGACATCTCATTCAGGACAATTCTACTTTTAGGTATAAACTTATTCATATAGTCCTTTTCTAGAAATTTAGCATTTGTCGAAACAAATACTTTAAGATCTGAAGGTCTATAGAAATAATACCCTTTAGTTCCTTTTGGATACCCTACAAATATGCATGTTTCTGTACGGGACCCCATCTTTTTTGTCTTTTCTTTTAACACATGCGCAGGACAACCAAATATCCTTAAGTGTTGTAAACAAGGCTTTTGCCCAGTCCATAACTCATGCAGTGTTTGAGGAACCGACTTCGATGGTACATCATTTAGAATGTACATTGCAGTTTGTAGAGCATGTCCCCAAAAAGAAACAGGGAGTGTTGAATAACTCAACATTGACCTAACCATATTCAAAAGAGTTCTATTTCTTCTTTCTGCCACCCCATTCTGTTGAGGTGTACCTGGTGCAGAAAACTGAGAAATGATTCCATTATCAATAAGATATTGCTGAAACTCACTAGATAGATATTCTCCACCACGATCAGATCTCAAGATTTTTATGTGTTTCTCTAGCTGATTCTCCACTTCAGCTTTGAATGCTTTGAACATATCAAAAGCATCCGACTTATGTCTCATGAGATACACATAACCAAATCTTGAATGATCATCTGTGAAAGTGATGAAGTACTCATATTCACCTCTAGCTTGAATGCTCATAGGACCACATACATCAGAGTGTATTAATCCTAAACATTCAGTGGCTCTTGTGCCTTTGGTCATGAACGACCTTTTGGTCATTTTACCTTCCAAATAGGATTCACAAGTTGGTAGATCATCAACCTTTATGTCACTTAAAGGTCCATCACTAACTAATCTTTTAATCCTATTAAGGTTAATACGACCTAGGCACAAATGGCATAGGTAGGTTTCATTTTATGATAATTTTACTCTTTTATGATTAGGTTGCGTTAATTCTGTGTCTAACAAGTGAGAGATATTTCTATGTAAATAGAATAAACCATTTTCCAATGTACCTTTCAAACAAATTTGTCATCCTTACTAATAATAAATTTTTAATTAAAAGTAACTGTATATTCAAATTTATTTAAACAAGAAACTGAAATTAAATTTCTCTTGAATTGAAGTACATGATAAATGTCTATCAAATCTAAATACCTACTAGAATCTAGATTAACTCTAATATCTCCCACTGCACTAGCAGACACCAACACTCCGTTGCCTAAACGCAAGTTGATTTTATTTTTATTCAATCTTCTCCTTTCTTGAAATCCCCGTAAGGAATAAGAAACATGATTAGTGGCTCCAGAGTCTACGATCCTGGAGCCTACGATCCAAGAATCTGTAGAATCTGCCAGAAAAACATGTTTCAAGATAATTCATATTACCTTGTTCCTTCTTATTCTGAGACTTTGGGCAATTACTTTTCCAATGTCTTTTTTCATCACAAAAGAAGCACTTCCTTTTGATATTGGTTACTTTCTTAGTCTCCATCTTGGTAGGCCCAAGTTGCTTTTTCTTCTATTACTCCTTGACTTTCTGACGGGTCTGAATAGTAGCAATTTGACCAACCATATGAATCTCTTCTAGAGACATCATCATATCAGCAGCAGACCCCATTCCTTCATGCTACTGTTGCAACATGTCAGAGATGGTAGCCATTTGGCCATCTCATTAAAGGTCTTCCACTGCTCATACTAATCTCATTGCATCACATTAGATTCATTAGTAGGAGCAGGTGGTTTAGGAGTAGTTAGAACAAATTTTATGTTTTTTAGCTTGCAGCAACAACCCAATTTTCCTTTTCCATGTGACATAATTATTACCAGTTAAAGTTTTATCTTTTTGGATGATCATTAGGGATGGGATCATGATTTCTTAACAAAAAATATATATGAGTAAATAATCATTGTTCAGCATTTTCGAATATTTATCTTGAATTAAATATTTATAATTCAATCGTAAAATTCAACGTTCGATCCAACACCCATAAATGTTACGCCTCCTTTGAGAGTTCGCACCATTTATTAGTTGGACTAGGTCCCACTTAATTGTTAACATAACAACCAACATTTTCAATTTTAGCCTTGTGATTTTATTAACAAGAACTCTTGGGAGGATATCAACAAAACCACATTGAGTGTACTACCAAGATTTCGACCCTCAATATATTCCCTCACGAAAATCCCTCCTTGGGGAGTAGATCTCGTTTGAGTCAATTGTCTAGTCTATCCTTGTAAGAAAGTATCTTGCTATATTCCATTCATGGACGCCCCTTGGGGGGATTACCAAAAATAATATAGCTCAACTAACCTTGGAGGCCATAGGTGTTTGCAATACACCTTCTCCCACTAATTATTTAAGGCATGTGATTAAATCCCAAAGAATGATTTACCAAGTTATCTAGATGCCAATTAGATACCTAAATCATTCAATGCATGTTCATACCAAAAGAGATATATGAGTGGCACTCCTATTCTACATGACATGTTATCAAACAATAACAAATATTGTAATATTTACAAAATATAAATAGCCACGATTTTGATCCATCCTAGAAAAGCAAGTAAATTACAATTGTTTGGAATACAAAAAATCTCCTTTCTTGGCGAACAAATCTTCAAGCGGCCATGGATCACGTGAGCACCCACGGCTACCCAATTGGCGTGCACACTCCACAACCCTAACAAGGGCTGCTGTGTGCAGCCCATGGACTCCATGGGGCTGCCATGCGCAGCCCACAGTCCAACATGCACAGCTATGTGAATTTTGCACGCGTGCACGTTGCTATGGTGCGCATGGTCCCAAACTCGTTCCGGTTGCTATTAATTCTTCAAGTCTTCGAATCTTCGATGCTTGAACATATTACATACATATTTAAACAATAAAATTACTGCAGTTTTTTTTTTTTTATCGCAGCAGTATTTAATAAAAAAAATACTGCACTTATTTATAATACATTAAAAAAAAAATACTGCATTTTAATATAATACATAAAAAAAAATATTATCAACTACCAAGAAGGAAATTGTGATGATAATAGGCCACCCTTCTTGTTACAATTCCGAAACAAAAATTACATTGAAATTCTAGGATCAAAATCGAGCAATAACAATTCACTTTATATCAAAATATAACATATATAAATTCATACATTCCAATGTAATTATATATGAGAATACCTAGAGTGCTATCTCTTTCTAAACATGCATAATCACAATAAAAAGAAAAATATTCACGTATATATACGTTAATTAATTAAAGGGTACAACCAGGCTTTGATACCAATTGTAGGGAAAAAATACGTGCACGCAGCGGAAGCGAGACTAAGAGAGAGTTTAGTATATTTTTTAAAACATTTTCCATATTGAACCTTAACCCTTTAATTAATAAACATATACATCAAAAGATATCGTACCTTTGTCGCGTGATCCAATTGACTATGCGTCGATAGTAATCCGCAAGATCTTCCAATTCGATCACGAACGTGAATCACCTAGGAGCGTGGTCTCCCTTTTCTTTGAATTGTATACCTGAGAATGGTCAACAAAACTTTTCTGATTTCTGTTAGTCACAAAAATTCCAAATTCCAATAGATTGTTAAGAATGTCCCGGTCACTTTCGAATTCACAATCGTTAGATTGAAACTAGCGTGAACCTTATTCGAAATTGTGCACAAGACCTCTTGATGTAAAGATCACTAGTGCACTATCGAAATAAGAACAATTCTTCTCACAATCTCTCTTGGCCGAATTTCACACTACTCTAAGAGTTGGATTTTATTTTTCTCTAGCAAAAGAAAAATCTCTCAATTGCAAAAACTAGGGTTCCATAAAATATATATAAAGAATATATATATGTATCTAGTCTTGCCGCAAAAAACAAAAAACCAAATAAATAGTCTATATGCCTGCACCTCCTAAATATATATGTTTTGTTTTTGTTTAAAACATTGCATGCATTATATGTTTTTGTATTTGTTTAAAACATTGCATGCGTTATATGTATATATAATTTATATCTACCGCATGCATATATGTATAAAAACCATATATATATATATATATATTCCGCATGCATGCATATATAAGTTGTATACCAACTATATATTTCACATGCATATATTATATCATATGCAAACCCTAATCCAACTCTTTAGTGTATTTGTGACTAAATAAAAGACTTCCTAATTTGACTAAACAAATAAAGTCTTTTACTTTTAATATACTACTAAAAGTAGTATACTACTAGGAAACATATTTCTTAATCAGAAAAAGATTTGATTTTTAATTAAATAATTAATTAACATATTAATTAATTTCCATTTAATTAAATAATAAAATAAAACAATATAATGGGCTAAAAATTAGCCATTGTCGCCCATGACTAGAACTTGGGCCTACATATTGTTTTCTTATTTTATTTAATCCATTTGGTCTTCAATAAAAATCCCACATATGAACTAGACCCATTCTTACTAAAAGAAACAAGCCCACATGCCTTTCATTAATATATTAATATAATTAAACAGCTCATTAAATAAATAATGTGCAAATTATATTCTTAATATATTAAATACAATTCTAAATGGACCCACAAATAGTCCGGTAGAATATATCAAGTGATTCATGCAACTCCGTGTGGATTGGGGATCTTGGCGGGCCTATCTAAATTTAAGCTCCAATAGATATAACCCAATCACAATCAACAAATGATTCACTTAGGTTCAATCTATTAATTTTAGTTAATTCCACTAAAGAACTAAAATTGCACTCTTAAATAAAGATGAAATAAGTTAACGATACTCATTCATACCCTAGACAATCATATGGGAGATAGTGAATTATCGTGAAGAATATCAGTAATCGCCAAGAGCTCATAGACCGCCTATAGCTCTCCAAGTTACCATATTTACTCATATGACCACACTTTGAACTTGGATATATATTATGACTTGTCCAGAAGTCATCTTTCAATAGACACTATTGAAAACTCAACGTTAAGATTTCATATCCAAAACCACAAAGCATCCATATGATGATATTCTACTCACATTTAATAAATGGAGCCACGATGTCCATATCTATAAATGAAGTCATCTATCAATTAACAAATGAATACCACCAAACTATCGAGGATAGACTATGCTATATAATCATACTCATTGATAGCTCAAATGATAACACTTGCAACCATAATTCCATCATTTATCTCAGGATTAAGATAGACTCTCCGATTGTCCTGATAATGAAAAGACTTTTATCTATTGACGGTTCTAGAAAAAGTATTTCATTGTGATCCTGTTCAATGCACCTAGTGCACTAGATTCTTTTACTCGAAGACCCTTCAATGATTTTAGACTCATCACAACACATTTGATCCCACTCAAATGCTAGTAAAAGAATTCTACAACTTTAACAAGATAAAGGTGCCCAACCTTTAACTTAAGTTGTGAACGTTATTCAAGACTAACTAAAGAATTGTGTCTATCTCATACATATCCAGATGTACAAACAATTCTTCTTTTCTCATAGTCTTTTGACCTTATGATTATTTACTTTGACAATTATAATAATAAATGCTATATAAGATTTTGTTGACAAACAAAAATCACTTTATTATTGTGAAAAGATTGTCAAGTACAACATTACACTCTTGCTATTGAGCATAATCCTAACAATCCCCTCGACAGCAATCTTTCACCCTCAGCAACTATTTGAATGTTTCTTTTTTTGCACTGATTTTCTACTTTTGATGTACACACACCTTTTTTTTTTATTAATCGATAATTCTTTCATCGTTTGTACTTCATTCTTTCATTATGTTAAACATGATACCTGAAATAAGAGTAATATAGCCCAAAAATGAGTAATATAACCCAAACGAGGGGCAGTAAGTGCAAATTGCGTAAGTTTAATGTGACTGGGCTGTCCACCTTACTTAACTTCCACTGGAATCTTCCCTAAAGGCTCGTATTCCCGAGAACCATAAGTTATCTTCTCAGCCGCATAATTTATATGTTGTTATTTTTGGAATGTACCGAGTATCTTATTTAACTGGCTTTCTCTTATTTATGCCGAGTGTCTTGTTTAACTGGTTTTCTCTTATTTATGCCGAATTTCTTATTTAACTGGCACTTTCTCTTATTTATGTCGAGTATCTTATTTAACTGGTGTTTTCTTCTCTTTTTTTTATTTAAACTACGTGTTACGTCGAAGCTCACCCCGACCGTACACATAGTTCCCTACGTAAGTCACCTAGGACGTCTCCCGGTTTTATTTGTAGCAGGGTTTTGCCGAATTGTTGGGGTAGCGTATATCGGCCAACACAGCTGCACTTCTCATCAGATTTATTCCAACAGCGCCACGAGCAGTTTGCCAGGCATCCCATTTTGGGTATTCTAGTGCCTCGGTTTTGCCTTTTCATTGGGTGGTGCGTTTGCATCACCCCAATTAGGCGGGCATGCTACTTTAGCTTCTCCGCCCCTCGGGCGCTATCTACTCGCTCTTCGCGGTTTCGTGGTGCCTGAGCGCCTATGGAGGCTTAGCTCCATCCTCTATTTTTAGAGAGTTGCTTTATTCTTTTTCTGTTTCTTTATTTTGAGAGTCTGTTCGCGTTTCCACGGGTTTTTCCTATTGCGAGATATCTACTGATTCTACGGAGTCTTATAAGAAAAAAGAAGAAATGGGAGAATTGTCTTTTTATTACCAATCACATATCTAAAAATTTGAATCAATAAAAGAAACTAAAATGAGGATTTAAGTTATATCAGAATAATTTGAATGCTGAGAAGTCAAGGAGCCGTAAATCTAAGGAGCCTCTTTATGGGTAGAACATCTTCAAGTATTGGGCATTGCATGGTCGGGGAACTAGTCCACCATCGGGTCCGGCAATAAGATAGGCTCCATGCCCGGCAACACCTTTAATAATGTACGGTCCTTCCCACTTGTTCGCCAATGACCTTGCTGCCTTGTCTCTTGTGTTCGGGGATACTCTTCTTAGCACTAAGTTCCTGACTTGGAATCTTTGTATTCGGACATGAGAATTGTAGTATCTTGCTGCTCTTTATTGGTATGTCATATTTCTTATCTAGGATCTGTCCCTGGCTTCTTCTAACTCATCTAGGTTCTGCATCAGCATATCAACATTGTGTTCTGGGTGATATAGCCGGACTCTTAGGGAGATGAAGGATACCGCTGTTGGAATAACAGCTTCAGTTCGGAATGCCAATGAAAATGGAGTTTCCCAAGTAGAGGTCCTAGCAGTCGTTCTGTATGCCCAGAGCACTTCGTGAAGCTTGTCTGCCCAGTTCCCTTTCTTTGCATCCAGCTTTACTTTCATGGTATGCTTGATTACTTTGTTTACAGCTTTGGTCTGACCGTTGGTGGATGAGCAGGTGTGGCATAATAATTCGCGATTTTGTATTCTTCACATATATCCTTGAATTTCCTGTTGTCAAACTGTGTCCCATTATCAGTAATGATGGTGCTTGGGACTCCAAACTTGTAGAGGATGTTCTTTTTGACGAAATTGGTGGTGTTCGCCTCAGTAATATGTACAAATGGTTCAGCTTCTACCCATTTTGTGAAGTAATCCACTGCCACGATAGCATGTTTTGCTCCTCCCTTTACACCCGTGGGCATTGGTCCTATAAGATCGAGGCCCCACATAGCAAAGGGCCAAGGGGACGTCAAGCTTCTGAGCAGTTCTGGTGGTTGTCGTATGTCATTGGCGATCCGCTGACAGGTCTCACAACCTTCTGCAAATCATCGAGCCTCAGCAAATAGAGTCGGCCAGTAGAATCCCTGCCTTAGTATTTTGTGTTCCAAGCTTTTCCCTCCAGTGTGGTTTCCGCATATGCCGTTATGGACATCTCTCAAGATTTGCTCGGCTTCTTCTCCTGTCACGCACCTTTGTAGTGCTTTTGAGAAACCTTTTCTATATAACTCATCGTTCATGATTATGTATAGGGTCGACCTATATTTGATATGTTTTGGTTCTGAAGTGTCTTCAGGTAAGATGTTTTCCTCCAAGTATTTCCTGAGTTGGGTTGTCCAGTTATCTGATTGTGGTCGGATCTCTGCTACTACAAATTCTTCCGACTCTGTTGTGCTAGGCCTGGCCAGATGGGTGACCGGAACTGTCTTTGATCCGACACAATTTGTTGCTGAAACAAACTTGGACAGGGCGTCCGCTCTTTCATTCTCTTCTTGGGGAATCTGGGTAATCTTATACCCTTTAAATTTTTGGAGCAGTCTTTTTGCTATTTCTAAGTAGGTCATCATGCACCTGTCTCTTGCCCGGTACTCATCTGGTACTTGGTTGACCACCACTTGTGAGTCACTAAAAATTTCTATTTCATCTGCTCCCAGTGCTATGCATACCCTCAGGCTAGCCAGAATAGCTTCATATTCAGCCTGATTATTAGTTGCTTTGAAATCAAATCTCATGGCACATTCTACAGCATCTCCTTCTGGTGTTAATATCACTATCCCGGCCCCGCTACCATGGGTATTAGATGATCCGTCCACATGCAACTTCCAGTGATAACTTTTTCCTTAATCTCTCCCCATCATTCTACGCACTTTCTCGCCTGGTTCTGTGAATTCTGCCACAAAGTCTGCTACTGCTTGGCCTTTATGTGCTGATTTCACCATGTATTGGATGTCGAACTCACTCAGCTCTATGACCCATTTGGTCAATCGTCCTGACAATTCTGGCCTTTGGAGGATTAGTTTGAGCGGGCAATTTATGTATATTATGACCGTATGTGCTTGAAAATATGGCCTCAGTTTCCTTGCCGCTGTGACTAGTGCTAGGGCCATTTTCTCGATTAGTGAATATCTGGTTTTGGCTAGGAGCAGCGCCTTGCTCGTGTAATATATTGGCTTTTGTACCCCCTCCTCCAACCGAATTAGCACTGAGCTGGTAGCTACATCAGTGAGAGATAGATACATGTATAGGGTTTCCCTGACCAAAGGTTTAGAAAGTATCGGTGCTCATCCCAGGTATTCTTTTATATTTTGAAAAGCCGTTTCATAATCTTCACTCCATTCAAGCCCTCTCCCTTTTTTTATTACTTTGAAGAATGGAGCGCACTTGTCTGTGGATTTTTCTATGAACCGATTGAGTGATGCGAGACATCCTGTCACAACTTCTGTACATCCTTCAGTGTTTTCGGGGAAACCATGTCCTCGAGCACTCTGATCTTCTCGGGATTTACCTCGATTCCTCTTTGGTGGACCTGGAAACCTAAGAATCTTCCAGATGGTACACCGAACACACATTTGTTTGGGTTGAGCTTTATCTGGTACTTTACCAGGACATCGAATGTTTCCATTAGATCCGTTGTGTGCTCATTTGCCGTGACGCTTTTGGTCAGCATGTTGTCTACATAGACTTCCATATTTCTTCCAATTTGCAGAGTGAATATTCTGTTTACCAATCTCTGATATGTTGCTTCCGCATTCTTCAAACCAAAAGGCATTACTGTGTAGCAGTACAATCCTTGGTCCGTTGTAAAAGCTGTCCTTTCTTTGCCAGCTTTGTTCATTCGGTTCTGATTATATCCCGAGTAGGCATCCATGAAGCTCAGTAGCTCATGTCCTGCGGTAGCATCCACCAGCTGATCTATTCTTGGGAAAGAGAACCTGTCCTTCGGACAGGCTTTGTTCAAATCCGTAAAGTCCACACACATTCTCCACTGATTGTTTTTCTTTTTCACTAGTACCACATTAGCTACCCATTGTGGGTACTGGACTTCTCTTTTAAACCTTGCAGTAAGGAGCTTTTCTACTTCTTTCTTGATGGCCGCACTTCTGTCCGGGTTAAACAGTCTTCTTTTCTGTATGACCGGTCGGGATTCAGGATTAACGGCCAAGTAATAGGATATCACTTTTGCATTTATTCCCGACATATCTTTGTGGCTCCAGGTGAATATATATTTGTATTCTCTTAACAACCTGGTTATACTAGCTTTGATTGTTTCTTGTAAGCTAGCGCCTATCTTGACGACCCTGGTCGACTCATTTTCGTCCAGGACTACATCTTCAGTTGGTTCGTCCTTCTTATCTTCGTGCCCTTCCCTTGGGTCCAATTCAAACTCTTCTGGTACTTCCGCTTGATCACCCGACCCTCTCATGTCTTATCCACTCGGCAAGATCGCACACACTTGGTGCCCTTCTTTATTCTCTCTATCTCTGTAAACAGAGAGGTTTGCTCTCTGGGCAATCTCTTGTGACCCTTTCACCAAACATACACCATATTCTGTTGGGAATTTCGTCATGAAGGCATAGGTAGCTATTACTGCCTTGGCTTTATTCAAGAATGGTCGCCCTAGCAGTGCGTTGTAAGGCCAATTTTCTGTATCTACCACCACAAAATCTAGTAGCACTGTTTTCTGACAAGGGGCACTTCCAACTTTGACTGGCAATTTTACAATGCCTAGGGACCTCACCTCTACCCTGCCAAAACCTCGGAGTGGAGTATGAAAGGGCTACAAATCCTTTCAGTCCAGCCTCAACTGGTCGTAGACCTCGGCACTCAATATGTCCTCTGAACTCCCATTATCGATCAGAATTCGATGGACTTCCCTATGACCAATCCTGGCGCTGAAGACTAAAGCGTCGTTCGGTCTGACGTCTATGCCATGTGAGTCAGCTTCTTTAAAAATTATTGGATCCTAACCTTCCTTGATTCTTTTCTGGTTGGGCTCAACAGAATTGACAACTAGGTCTCTTCGTGCTTCTATTGCTTCATGGATCTCCAAGGTTCTTTCCCTGTTGCTTTTTCTGGTTGCTGGTCCTCCAAAGATGGTGTTTACTACTCCCTCATCTTCAAGCTTCTTTGGGCTTAATTTTCTCCGACTATTTTGACGGCTGTCCTGCTGCCCGTCCACCCTCTCTGTCTTTTTCTGGACAATGTCTTTTAGGTGACCTTCCCGAATAAGTGTTTTGATATGATCCCTGAGTTGAAAGCATTTGGAAGTTTCATGCCCGTTCTCTTTGTGGAATCGGCAATACTTGTTCGTTTCTTTCCGAGCATAGAATGATTGCCTAGGTGGCTCCTTAGACATATTCTTTTCTTTCAGGATTGCGAGCACTTCCTCCTGAGTTTTCTTTAATGGGGTATAGTTTGTGTAATCACCTCAAAACCTCTGGTATGGCTTGTCGACCTTTGAATCATTATGCTTACGCCCCTCCCAATCATCTAGAATTTTGCTCTTTTGCTTGTCTCCCTTTTGGTTGGGGGTTTTGGACGCACTATCCTTGGTTTTTGAAACCTCCGACCACCCTCCATATATGAAATAACCGCCCATTGCAATTTCCTCTTCTTCAGCTAAGGCGTAACCTCCGGCCATGTCCATCATATCCGCATAGCTGGTCAATCGTGCTCTTCTTAGATCGAAAGAGAGCTGTCCATTCTGTAAATTGTTAATAAATGCTGCCACTATGGCTTCATCATTAGCGCTCCCGATCTTTGATACTGCCGGACCAAATCTTCCTAAATATTTTTTGAGCGACTCAACTTTCCCCTATTTAAGTTGGGATAGGTAAGCCACCGACTTCTTTCTGTGCACGTTTCTAAGGAATTGTCGAGAGAATGCTTTGCTCAGTTCGTTGAAACTACCTATGCTTGATGCTAGTAATCGGCCAAACCATCTGGAACCCAAATCTCCAAGCGTTTGTGGGAAATTCAAACATAAAAATGCATCGTTGTTGGCATACTGAGCCATGGCACTTTTGTATCTTCTTACATGCTCCTTTGGATCTGTGTCTTTCTTGAACTGCTCTACATGCGGCATTCTAAACCTCTCTGGGAATGGCATGCGAAGGATTCCATTGGTTAAAGGACTGCCCAATTCATCATCTGATAGCTCATTCCGCCCATATCGTCTGACTAGTGCACCCATTTGTCAACGGTTATTTTGGGCTTCTCGGGTTAAGCTTTGTATGAGTATGTCCCTGTCACCTTCTGGTTCTCCCATGGCATCAAAACTTTGACTAACGACCAGCCCTTGTCCTTGATTATCAAGTTTTTGCTTCTAAGGTCCTCTCACCCAAATCGGCCCGTATTCTGCTCGGCTCACCCGGAGTGATATTTCCTACGTGGGTATCTGTTTTCCCTGGGTTCTCTGTCATCCTGGGCCTGTTCCTCTAATACCTCCGGCTACTCTACTGAGGTTCGACTATTTTTTAAAGGTGCATCTAGTGTTGGGCGGACTACTACGGAACGTAACCTGCCCTGCTGCTAGTCTGGGGTATCCGTTTGACACAGCGAAGTCAATCCCTCTGTGGTGGAAAGGCTTATTCCATGCCTGGCTACGTCGGATACAAGCTGTTGTAAAGATGCCTGGAAATGCTGTGCGATCTCATCGTTGGTTGGAGGAAAGCGCTGGATGCCCGCAACAGCGGCTGGTTGAATTTCTGCAATCAGCGCGGCATCAAGGGAGGCATCCACTTCCAGTTTATCATCTGGTAAATCTTGGTTGTGCCTGGAATTGCTGCCATCTCCTTCTCCAGCCATTGATTCACAAAGGATCTTGAGGTTTTTAGTCTTTTATACCCTCTCCTTCTAACACCAATTGTTGACGGTGGTTTTTGCCAATTGATTTTAAGTGGCTTAAAAAGGGTTTTCAAAAGATCAAAAAAATTACATTGTTTTTGTGAGCACATGACGGCTCATCAAAATTGGCGCCGCTGCAGGGGAATGGTAGCGTTTGTTACATAGATTGACTTCTCTTCATAGTTTACTTGTGTTGTTTAGATTGTTAGTTAGTATTTTGAATATATTGGTTGTTGGTTGTAACTTTTTCATAGTTCTTTTTTACCTTTTTCTTTGTATCTCTTTATCTATTCCTTTTTCAGGTACTCAGTTATATGCACGGTAGGAGGTCTTTAGGTAGAGGAGTACACCCCCCATTAGAATGTACTAGCCATGTGAGAGAGTTTGAAGAGATTCCTCGGCAAGCTATGAGTACGGAAGGACAACAACCTAGGAGGGAGGAATAAACCCCTTTTAGGGAAGAGATAACTGAAGAAACTCCAGCTACCCATGGTCAAAGGATGACTATGGGAGAGTATTCACTACCAGCTATCGAGAATCAACTGTCGCCTATTGTGTTGGACCTAGTTGCTAGAGGATATGAGCTTAGGACGATGCACGTCAATCTTTTGCCTGCTTTTCATAGGAAACTAAACGAAGACTGCCTACAATTTACGAAGGAATTCAGCGCAATTATTGAGACGTTCCCTATCATGCGTCTTTCTCGTGAGCAGTTGCATATGCGTTGTTTTCAATACTGTTTGAAGGACTTGGCTATGAAGTGGCTAATGGGGCTTAGGCCGGGGTCATTAACAAGTTGGAGTCAGATTTGCAAAATATTCTTCAATTGGTTTTTCCAGGCTAGGAAAGCAAATGAGTTGAAGGTCAAGATTGCGGATTTCTATGAAAGTGAAGGAGAGTTGTTTCATGAATCATGGGAGAGATATCAACTTCTCTTGGCCCAATGCCCTCCTCATATGTTCACCGAGGAGTACAAGGTATCTTGCTTCCAAGGTGGTCTCACTCGTTTTTCTCAAGTTTTGGTGGATAATGGTTGTGGAGGCTCGTATGACACAAAGACTGCTTATGAGATATATGAGATATATGAGATGCTAGCACAAAACTCTCAACAAAGAAATGTAAATAGTATTCGAGGTGGAAAGTTTGATGTGAGTTCTAGTACGGAAACCGCCATTGAGATTTCTAGGATAAACGAGAAAATGAAGTCTTTAACTTCACATATTGAAAGTATGGGATTTCCAAAGACGGGAGTGAAGATGTTAGTAAGACAAGAGGGAATCTATAGTGGTTAATTAAGTGAGAATGTATGACTTGATGACACAAATCAAGGGCAAGAGTACGAGGAAGTGCAAGCTATGGGTTTCCAAGGACAAGGAAACAATTCCTACTCAAACAACTACAATCAACCATGGAGAAACCATCCCAACCTCTCTTGGTCAAACAACAACAATATCTTGAACTAAAAACCTAGGAACCAACAACAAGGAGGAAACCAACAACAAGGAATAAACAATCAAGGTGGTAACCCACAAGGAGGTTACCGTCAAAGAGAACAACAAGGTGGATATCAACAAGGTGGATACCCCAAGGAGGAAATCAATGGGGAGGAAATCAATGGAACAACAACAACAAAGCTCAATCTAGCTCATACCAACTTCGCCATAACATAGATGAAGAAATGAGAGGGATGATGTAAGGCTTCCAAAGGGCCGAACACACTTTGACAAACTTTATGCAAGATAGTGGCCAAAGGTTTGGCAACTTAGAGGCATCGTTTGAGAAGTTGGAAACTCAAATGGGGCAAATTGTCAAAGCTTTCCAAAAACAAGAGAAGGGGAAGTTTCCAAGCCACACCGAACAAGCCAAGGAAGGGAACTTTGTCAATAGGGATGGAGCTAGAGATGAAGCAATGATGCTTGAAGAAGCATTTCCATAAAAGGTTGATGATCCCAGAAGTTTTGTGATCCCCATATCCGTTGGTAATAGTTGTTGCTTAAGAGGGTACTTGACTTGTGTGCAAGCATTAGTATGATGGCCCTATCGGTTTATGAGAAATTGGATTTGATAGGTTTAAAGCCAACCGGGAAGAAGCTCATGTTAGCGGACCAAACTTCATTAACATCACATGGTGAGATAAAAGATGTGCCTATTCTGATTGATGGAATAGTGGTCTTAACCTACTTCGTGGTGTTAAACATCAGAGACAAATCCAATGGCAATAGGGAGTGGCAAGTTCTACTTGGTAGACCCTTCATGGCTACCGCTCAAATGAAGATTGATGTGTGCAAAAGGAGAGTTTTTATGCACTCATTTGAGAAAGAGCTTGAGATTGATACCACCATGTGCAACGATGATCTAAAGAGCATTAAGAGTTGCTATGTGGTAGAGGTGTAACCACCAAAGACTAAGGGTGGAAAAGTATACAACTTGGTTCAATTGTATGAGAAGAATAGCCAAGAAGATGAATATGAGAGCATAGGTGATTCTGAGATTGAAGGACTCAAAAATGCAAATCAAGAGCTCATGCTTGAAGTAGAGGTACTTAAGGCGGAGAAGTATGCTCTTGAGATGAAGCTTGAAGACCTAGCTAGCTAAGAGGAATCATAAGCTTAAGAAGATCAATGTGGCTCTTACAAAGGAGAATGAGTCAACGGTGCTAAAGCTTGAGGACTTAGCCAAGCTCACCGAAGAGTTTGAAGAGGAATCTTCGAGAAAGATGAGGAAGACCCTTATGAGTGTAGAAGCCAAGAACAAGGCACTTGAGGAAGTAAAAGAGGAATTAAGCAAGAAAGACATGTCCTTGAAGATTGCAAAGGTGAAGGAGTGTGATTATTTGGTGGAGATAGATCGGATAGACCAAGCCATAAAGAAAATCACCAAGGATGGTCACTCAAAGCCTCAAAATCCAATGCAAAAAGGGAGAATTCCTTTTTCTCCCATATCTTGTTATTTTTGTCATAGGAAAGGTCATATTAAATCTAGGTTTTTTGAATTTTTGAAGCATGCTAATCATGAAAGAGCTAGACCTAGAATGAGACCTAACCATGTTAAGAAAATTTGGGTTAGGAAGGATTTGGTGAACCAAGTCCAAGATGAATCTAGGGGACCAATTTGGGTAGTTAAGAGAAGGATGAATGAATGCTTGGTTGACCCTTGTGATGAGCATCATGGTCCCAATTTGCATGTTAGGATGCGGTAGTGCGGACTTGCATTTTTACATTTCATGTTTTGAATAAATATTTGTGTGTGTTTTATTTTAGCTTTTGTTGTGTTTCTTTTTGCTTGTTTTGCCTTTCGAATAAGTGTTCAAATATCCTTGTTTGAGTTGTGTGTATTGTGAACTTATGTTGTATTTGGTGATACATTACAGGATCCGATTCAAAATGCACTCAGTATGCCCATTAAGTGATTGTTGTTGTTTGGTCGCCATAGACAAATAGTGACCTTATAAATGGCAACCCTCACTTAAGAGGAAATTCATGGTTGCCATTTACAAGGTTGCCATGGCGACAGAATAACGCAAATGGTGACAAAAGCAGACCTGATCAGGTTGCCATGGCGATAGAGAGTGCAAATGGCGACATAGGGTGTGCATCATATAAGTGGTCGCAACAAATTAGAACGCCACAAAACAAAAAAATCAATTTCTCTCAAATTCTCTCAACTTCTCAAGTTGTGGCACGCACGAAATCGTCGAAATTGGTAAGCAATCACTCTAGTTCTTCAATATTTCCATTCAAATTCGTCCTACATTGCATCTAGATATACTAGGGGTGGTTTTGAGTTTGAATTGAAGTGAATAGTGCATAAGATTGGATTTTGTGTTGCTATTGTGCATATTGGAGTGTTGGAACATTGGTGTAGTGATTGTGATTGATTGTGGAACACTCAGAGAGTGTAGGATTGTTGTTGAAGCACCGTTGTGCTGCTGGATTTTTGTGTGATTTTCTGTATCCGAGTTTTGTGATGGAATGGCACCAAAGATGAAATTGCCTAGCAAGGGAGGAAAGGGTAGTAAGGCCCCCACACCTAAGAAGAAGTTGGTTCCGGAGTGTACTTTGAATAGGAATTTTCAGGACAGAATGGAAACGTTCAATGAAAAGAAGATTTTGCCTAAGAGGGGAATCGATTTGGATAGTTTGGTAGATACCCCAGTCCCAGTAACAATGAATGATATGGGATGGAGAGGATTAGCAGCTACTCCTCCGTATTGTAGTGAGAAACTCGAGAGGGAGTTTTATGTGGGAATGAATCCCGGGGAGTACATGAGAGGTGGTCCTATTTTGGTTAGAGGGGTTCCCGTTCATTTGAACGCAGCAGACATTAATATATATTTTGGGACCACATTGTTGGATTTTGAGGAGTTGCGAGAACGTATGGTAGATGGGATTACTACAAACCCTTTGTATGTGAAGAATTCGGTAGATTTTGCAAACACTTTGACTATCATCCCTATGACTATCTGGAAGGCGAAGAGATACCCTCTCAAGCAGTCCAACTTAAGGATTGAGCCCGCCTTTTGGCACATTTTCCTCTATTTATCACTCAGGCCGGTTTCACACAGATCAACAGTTCCATTTGAAGTAGCTCGGATCTCCATTGTATCATGGAGAGGTAGCCCATTGATGTGGGAGTTATAGTGAAGATGGAGATTTAGAGGATTGGGAGAAATGAATCAGAGTAAGATATTCTTCCTTTTCCATTATGATTACAGAGGCGTGCAGATTGGCAGGTGTGGATATATCTGGGGATGTGCTTAAATCCCTTAGTTCTGATATGGATTTGACGACATGGCATTGCTTGATGAGCAAGTGTGGGGAGTTACCAACTATCGGGAAGTGGAGAAGATTGCACAGATCAGAGAATGGCACAAGTGACGAGGTAGAGTTTGAGAGAGTTGTTCCGGATGAGGAGTGCTTTGATGATGATGAAACTCCTGCTATTGTTGATGATCCTAGGAAGCCCTTAGGTCTTCAGATTTTAGATGGAGTAGAGCGCATCATGGGCACTAAGACCAATGATTTTGATATACTACTGTAGGGAAAAATATACCCGCAGCGGAAGCGAGACTAAAAAAATAGTTTGAGTAGCTTTTAAAATTTTTCCAATTTTATGAACCTTAAACCCTTTTGATTAATTAAAGATATAAAAATAAACAAAAGATTAATACCTCTTGTCGCGTGATCCGATTGACTTGCGTCGATGGTAATCCGCAAGATCTTCAATCCTAGCACGAACGTGGATCACCTAGGAGCGTGGTCTCCCTTTCTTTGAATTGCAAACCTGTGATTGGATTAAACAAACTTTTCTTGATTCGTTAGTCCCAAAAACAATCTAAAGGAACCTAAGATTATTCCGGTCACTTTTGAGTTCTCAATCTTATGATCGAAACTCGCGTGAACCTTGATCGATGTAGTATATACAAGCTTATTGATGAATAAGCAAACAATATACCATCAAAGAATAATCTATGTTCCTTTTGTTTTTAGTAGAATAATCGATCTCTAACTATGAGTTGAGAAGAAGAAGAAGAAGAAATAAAATTTCTGCACATGAACCCTAGGCTGGCCGAAAATCATCAATAGCCTTATATGTGGCAAATTTTCTTTTTCTCTTTCTTAACTAGGGTGGCCGAATTCTTTTACCAAAACCAATTAGGGTTGCCGCAATTATTACTCCTAAAATATTGGAGATTTAGTTGCACCCTAATTCCTATTTTGTTTAAGATTTCCAAACCCTAATCAAACTCATAAATCTTTTATTCCTTATTTGACTAAAATAAAAGACTTCTTATTTGATTTAATAAATAAAATTAATTATTTATTTCCTTGTCAAACAAGTCTTTTAGTTTAAGTATACTACTACCAATAGTATACCAATAGGAATCATATTTCCTATTCAGAAAAGATTTGTTTCTTAATTAAACAATTAATTAATAAATTAATTAATTCTTATTTAATTAAACAATGAAAACAAAATAATATTTAAGGCTTTTAAATCACCTTGCCGCCCCACATGTATATATTGGGCCAAATATTATTTTTCTTATTTCATTAAATGCATAGGACTTTAAATAAAAAGCCCACATGTGAACCAGACCCATTCTTACTAAAAGAAACAAGCCCACATGTCATCCATTAATATATAAATATAATTTAGCAGCCCATTACATAAATAATGTGCAAATTATATTCTTAATATATTAAATGCAATTCTAGATGGACCCTAAATTGGTCCGGTAGAATATATCAAGTGATCCATGCAAGTCCGTGTGGATTGGGGATCTTGGCGGGCTATCTAAATTTAAGCTCCAATAGACATAACCTAATCACAATCAACAAATGATTCACTTAGGTCCGATCCATTAATTTTAGCTCATTCCACTAAAGAGCTAAAATTGAACTCTTAAATAAAGACAGAAAAGGAAGATGCTTCCTTATTCATACCCTAGACAATCATATTGGAGATAGTGTATCATCGTGATTAATATCAGTAATCGCCAAGAGTTCATAGACCGCCTATAACTCTCCAAGTTACCATATTTACTCATATGACCACGTTTTGAACTTGGATATTTTGACTTGTCCAGAAGCCATGTTTTCAATAGACACTATTGAAAACTCAACGTTGAGATTTAATATCCAATTACCTCAAAACATCCATATGATGATATT
This sequence comes from Acer campestre, assembly GCA_954870605.1. Classification (NCBI taxonomy): domain Eukaryota; kingdom Viridiplantae; phylum Streptophyta; class Magnoliopsida; order Sapindales; family Sapindaceae; genus Acer; species Acer campestre. The sequence continues at coordinate 28,247,173 of OX940800.1, read as the reverse complement.
ATACTCTCATTTAAAAAATGGAGCCACGATGTCCATATCTATAAATGAAGTCCTCTATCGATTAACAAATGAATATCACCAAACTATCGAGGATAGACTATGCGATATAATCGTACTCATTGATAGCTCAAATGATATCACCTGCAACCATAAGTCCATCATTTATCTCAGGATTAAGATAGACTCTCTGATTGTCCTGATAATGAAATTACTTTTATCTATTGACGGTTATAGATAAAGTATTTCATTTTGATCCAGTTCAATGCACCCAGTGCACTAGACTCTTTTGCTCGAAGACACTCCGATGATTTTAGACTCATCATATCTCATTTGATCCCACTCAAATGCTAGCAAAAGAATTCTACAACTTTAACAAGATAAAGGTGCCCAACCTTTAACTTAAGTTGTGAACAATATTCAAGACTAACTAAACAATTGTGTCTACCACATACATATCCAAATGTATGAACAATTCTTCTTTTCTCATAGTCTTTAGACCTTATGATTATTTACTTTAACAATTATAATATTCAACTATAAATGCTATAATATTTGTTTAAACCAGAAATCACTTTATTAATATGAAACAGATTGTTAAATACAATATTACACTCTTGCTATTGAGCATAATCCTAACAATCTCCCACTTGCACTATAGCAAATGAGTCATATCTCTCATGCCCATGTTCTCTAGGTGCCAATCGAAACTCTTCTGAGGTAGAGCCTTTGTGAAGGGATCTGTTAGATTTTCTGCTGACGCGATTTTGGTAATCGTCACGTCACCTCTTTGAACAATCTCCCTTAAAAGATGATATTTCCTTTCAATGTGTTTACCTCTCTTGTGACTTCTTGGTTCTTTCGAATTAGCCACTGCTCCACTGTTGTCACAGTAGATAGTGATCACTTATTCGCACTAGGAACCACTTCCAAGTCAATCAAGAATTGGCGGAGCCAAACAGCCTCTTTGGAAGCCTCGCATGCAGCAACATACTCAGCTTCCATGGTGGAATCAGCAATACAAGATTGCTTGATACTCCTCCATATAACTGCTCCTCCTCCAATAGTAAACACATCCCCTGATGTGGATTTTCTGGAGTCAGAATCTGATTGAAAATCAGAATCTGTATACCCAACGGGAATCAAATCCCCTCCAGAGTATACAAGCATATTATCTCTCGTTCTCTTGAGATACTTGAAAATATGCTTGACTGCCGTCCAGTGATCAGGACCAGGCTTCGATTGAAACCTGCTAACTATGCCAACAGCAAAACAAATATCTGGTCTAGTGCAGAGCATTGCATACATGAGACTTCCAACTGCCGAGGCATATGAAACTCTACTCATGAACCGCTCTTCATGCTCATTCTTAGGAAATTGTTCCTTAGAAAGCTTGATTCCATGTCTGAAAGGTAACATACCTTTCTTGGAATCCTGCATGGAAAACCTAGACAAGATTTTGTCTATGTATGAAGCTTGGGACAATGCAATCGTTCTATTCTTTCTATCCCTTATAACTTGGATACCTAGAATAAAACTTGTTTCTCCTAAGTCCTTCATATCAAATTGTTTTGCTAACCATTCTTTTACTGATGTCAATACACCTACATCGTTTCCGATTAGTAGTATATCATCAACATAAAGAATCAGGAAAACCAACTTGTCACCTTTAATCCTTTTGTATAACACAAGGTTCGTCAAGATTCTGAATAAATCCAAAACCTTTGACAGCTTGATCGAACCTTATGTTCCAGGATCTGGATGCTTGCTTTAATCCATATATGGATTTCTGCAACTTGCATACCTTTTGCATTTGGCCCTTTTCAATGAATCCCTCTGGTTGCATCATGTAGATGCTTTCGTCAAGACTTCCATTAAGGAAAGCTGTCTTGACGTCCATTTGCCAAATCTCTAGATCTAAAGATGCTGCAATGGATAAGAGTATCCTAATGGATTTAAGCATGGCCACAGGAGAGAAGGTTTCCTCGTAATCGATACCTTCTTTCTGTGTATACCCTTTAGCTACCAATCTAGCTTTAAAGTTTTCCACCTTTCCATCCATACCTCTTTTCCTCTTGTATACCCACTTGCAACCAATGGGTTTTATCCCTTTAGGCAAGTCTACAAGGGACCAGACTTTGTTATCGAACATAGATTCAATCTCGAATTGCATTGCCTTTTGCCAATGGCGACTATCAACATCCTCCATAGCTTCCTTGTACGTATAGGGATCATCGTCGTCCGGGAGATTCTCTACAGATTCTCCCAGACCGATGTATCTTTCGGGTTGTGTTCTAACCCTCCCACTACGACGAGGAATGGTAGGTTGTTGACCTTGTGTTGGATCGGAACTTACAATTGGGTTAGGTTGTGTAACCTCTCGTGGAATTGTATCTCCTGACATCTCATTCAGGACAATTCTACTTTTAGGCACAAAATCATTCATATAGTCCTTTTCCAGAAATTTAGCATTTGTCGAAACAAATACTTTAAGATCTGAAGGACTATAGAAATAATATCCTTTAGTTTCTTTCGGATACCCTACAAATATACATGTTTCTGAATGGGACTCCATCTTTTCTGTCTTTCCTTTTAACACGTGCGCAGGACATCCAAATATCCTTAAGTGTCGTAAACTAGGCTTGCGCCCAGTCCACAACTCATGCGGTGTTTTAGGAACAGACTTAGATGGTACATGGTTTAGAATGTATATTGTAGTTTGTAAAGCATATCCCCAGAAAGAAATAGGAAGTGTTGAATAACTCAACATAGACCTAACCATATCCAAAAGAGTTTTATTTCTCCTTTCTGCTACCCCATTTTGTTGAGGTGTACCAGGTGCAGAAAACTGAGAAACTATCCCATTATCAATAAGATATTATTGAAACTCACCAGATAGATATTCTCCACCACGATCAGATCTCAAGATTTTTATGTGTTTCTCAAGCTGATTTTCCACTTCAGCTTTAAATGCTTTGACCATGTCAAAAGCATCCGACTTATGTCGCATGAGATACACATAGCCAAATCTTGAGTAATCATCTGTGAAAGTGATGAAGTACTCATATCCACCTCTAGCTTGAATGCTCATAGGTCCACATACATCAGTGTGTATCAATCCTAAACATTCAGTGGCTCTGGTACCTTTGGCAGAGAACGTCCTTTTGGTCATTTTACCTTCCAAACAAGATTCACAAGTTGGTAGATCATCAACCTTTAAGTCACTCAAAGGTCCGTCACTTACCAATCTTTTAATCCTATTAAGGTTAATATGACCTAAGCGTAAATGCCAAAGGTAGGTTTCATCTGTTGATAATTTTACTCTTTTATGATTAGGTTCCGTTATTTCTGTGTCTAACGAGTGAGAGATATTTCTATGCAAAAAGTATAGACCGTTTTCCAATGTACCTTTGCAAATAACTTTGTCATTCTTACTAATAATAAAGACATTATTAAAAGTAACCGAATATCCAAATTTATTCAAACAAGAAACTGAAATTAAATTCCTCTTGAATTGAGGTACATAATAAACGTCTATTAAATCTAAATGCCTTCTAGAATCCAAACAAACTCTAATATCTCCCACTGCACTTGCAGACACTAACGTTCCGTTGCCTAAGCGCAAATTGATCTCATTCTTATTCAGCCTTCTCCTTTCTTGGAACCCCTGTAAGGAATAACAAACATGATTAGTGGCTCATGAGTCTATGATCCAAGAATCTGTAGAATCAGCCAAAAAACATGTTTCAAGATAATTCAAATTACCTTCTTCCTTCTTGTTCTGGGACTTTGGGCAATTTCTCTTCCAATGTCTCTTTTCACCACAAAAGAAGCACTTCCTTTTGATCTTGGTTACTTTCTTAGTCTCTTTCTTGGTAGGCCCAAGTTGCTTTTTCTTCTATTATTCCTTGACCTTCTGACGGGTCTAAATAGTAGCAACTTTACCAACCATATAAATCTCTTCTAGAGACATCATCATATCAGCAGCAGACCCTATTCCTTCATGCTGCTGTTGCAACACGTCGGAGATGGTAGCCCTTTGGCCATCTCATTATAGGTCTTCCACTGCTCATACTCGTCTCATTGCATTAGATTCATTAGTAAGAGCAGGTGGTTTAGGAGTAGTTAGAACAAAATTTATATTTTTTCAGCTTGCAGCAACAACCCAATTTTCCTTTTCCATGTGACATAATTATTACCGGTTAAAGTTTTATCTTTCAGGATGTTCATAAGTGATGGGGTCATGATTTCTTAATTAAACAAAAATTAATATAAGTAAATAATCATTATAAAGCACTTTAAATATTTATCTTGAATTAAGTGAATAACTCAATCATAAAAATTCAACGGTGATCTAACACCCATAAATGTTACGCCTCCTTTGGGAGTTCGCACCATTTACTAGTTAGACTATGTCCCACCTAATTGTTAACATAACAACCAGCGTTTTCAATTTTAGCCTTGCAATTTTACTGACAAGAACTCTTGGGAGGATATCAATAAAATTACAATGAGTGTATTACCAAGATATCGACCCTCAATTTTCTCTCACGAAAATCCCTCCTTGGGGAGTAGATCTCGTTTGAGTCCATTGTCTAGTCTATCCTTGTAAGGAAGTATATTGCTAAATTCCATTCATGGACGCCCCTTGGGGGGATTACCAATAAATAATTAAGCTCAACTAACCTTGGAGGCCATAGGTGTTACAAAAACACCTTCTCCCACTCAATTATTTAAGGCGTGTGATTAAATCCCATAGAATGATTTACCAAGTTATCTAGATGCCAATTTAGATACCTAAATCATTCAATGCATGTTCATACCAAAAGAGATATATAAGTGGCACTCCTATTCTATATGACATGTTATCATACAATAACAAATATTGTAATATTTAAGCATAAAATAAATAGCAACAATTTTGGCCCATCCTAGAAAAACAAGTAAATTACAATGAATTTGGAATACAAGATCTTCAAGTGGCCCATCAACCATACGCTCATCCTTCGGCCTCCACCCTTGGGATTGCACGGCCCACAACCCCACATAAGGGGCTGCCATGCGCAGCCCATTAGACTTTGCAAGGCTGCCGTGCGCAGCCCACCAAGCTTTGGGCTTGCCATGCGCAGCCCAATCCACTCCTAGGGTGCGCACGGTGCTCGTTCTCGGTTCCGGTTGCTTCACATCTTCGATTCTTCGATATAGAACGTGTTACAATTTAATTTAAACAAAAATAAAAATACTGCAGAATTTTTTTTTTTTTTTTTATTAACAGCAGTAAAAAATACTGCACTTTATTTTTTTAATACATTAAAAAAAACTGCAGCAATAATTAATACATAAAAAAATATAGCAACTACCAAGAAGGAATTATGGCGATGATAGACCACCCTTCTTGTTACAATTCCGAAAACAAAATTACATAGAAAATCTAGGACCAAAATCGAGCAATAACAATCCACATAAAACATATATAAATCCATACATCACATGTAATTATATATGCGAATACCTAGAGTGCCATCTATTTCTAAAACATGCATAATCACAATAAAAAGAAATCGATCCACGTATATATACATTAATTAATTAAAAGGGTTCAACCTAGGCTCTGATACCAATTGTAGGGAAAAATATACCCGCAGCGGAAGCGAGACTAAAAAAATAGTTTGAGTAGCTTTTAAAATTTTTCCAATTTTATGAACCTTAAACCCTTTTGATTAATTAAAGATATAAAAATAAACAAAAGATTAATACCTCTTGTCACGTGATCCGATTGACTTGCGTCGATGGTAATCCGCAAGATCTTCAATCCTAGCACGAACGTGGATCGCCTAGGAGCGTGGTCTCCCTTTCTTTGAATTGCAAACCTGTGATTGGATTAAACAAACTTTTCTTGATTCGTTAGTCCCAAAAACAATCTAAAGGAACCTAAGATTATTCCGGTCACTTTTGAGTTCTCAATCTTATGATCGAAACTCGCGTGAACCTTGATCGATGTAGTATATACAAGCTTATTGATGAATAAGCAGACAATATACCATCAAAGAATAATCTATGTTCCTTTTGTTTTTAGTAGAATAATCGATCTCTAACTATGAGTTGAGAAGAAGAAGAAGAAGAAATAAAATTTCTGCACATGAACCCTAGGCTGGCCGAAAATCATCAATAGCCTTATATGTGGCAAATTTTCTTTTTCTCTTTCTTAACTAGGGTGGCCGAATTCTTTTACCAAAACCAATTAGGGTTGCCGCAATTATTACTCCTAAAATATTGGAGATTTAGTTGCACCCTAATTCCTATTTTGTTTAAGATTTCCAAACCCTAATCAAACTCATAAATCTTTTATTCCTTATTTGACTAAAATAAAAGACTTCTTATTTGATTTAATAAATAAAATTAATTATTTATTTCCTTGTCAAACAAGTCTTTTAGTTTAAGTATACTACTACCAATAGTATACCAATAGGAATCATATTTCCTATTCAGAAAAGATTTGTTTCTTAATTAAACAATTAATTAATAAATTAATTAATTCTTATTTAATTAAACAATGAAAACAAAATAATATTTAAGGCTTTTAAATCACCTTGCCGCCCCACATGTATATATTGGGCCAAATATTATTTTTCTTATTTCATTAAATCCATAGGACTTTAAATAAAAAGCCCACATGTGAACCAAACCCATTCTTACTAAAAGAAACAAGCCCACATGTCATCCATTAATATATAAATATAATTTAGCAGCCCATTACATAAATAATGTGCAAATTATATTCTTAATATATTAAATGCAATTCTAGATGGACCCTAAATTGGTCCGGTAGAATATATCAAGTGATCCATGCAAGTCCGTGTGGATTGGGGATCTTGGCTGGCTATCTAAATTTAAGCTCCAATAGACATAACCTAATCACAATCAACAAATGATTCACTTAGGTCCGATCCATTAATTTTAGCTCATTCCACTAAAGAGCTAAAATTGAACTCTTAAATAAAGACAGAAAAGGAAGATGCTTCCTTATTCATACCCTAGACAATCATATTGGAGATAGTGTATCCTTGTGATTAATATCAGTAATCGCCAAGAGTTCATAGACCGCCTATAACTCTCCAAGTTACCATATTTACTCATATGACCACGTTTTGAACTTGGATATTTTGACTTGTCCAGAAGCCATGTTTTCAATAGACACTATTGAAAACTCAACGTTGAGATTTAATATCCAATTACCTCAAAACATCCATATGATGATATTATACTCTCATTTAAAAAATGGAGCCACGATGTCCATATCTATAAATGAAGTCCTCTATCGATTAACAAATGAATATCACCAAACTATCGAGGATAGACTATGCGATATAATCGTACTCATTGATAGCTCAAATGATATCACCTGCAACCATAAGTCCATCATTTATCTCAGGATTAAGATAGACTCTCCGATTGTCCTGATAATGAAATTACTTTTATCTATTGACGGTTATAGATAAAGTATTTCATTTTGATCCAGTTCAATGCACCCAGTGCACTAGACTCTTTTGCTCGAAGACACTCCGATGATTTTAGACTCATCATATCTCATTTGATCCCACTCAAATGCTAGCAAAAGAATTCTACAACTTTAACAAGATAAAGGTGCCCAGCCTTTAACTTAAGTTGTGAACAATATTCAAGACTAACTAAAAAATTGTGTCTACCACATACATATCCAAATGTATGAACAATTCTTCTTTTCTCATAGTCTTTAGACCTTATGATTATTTACTTTAACAATTATAATATTCAACTATAAATGCTATAATATTTGTTTAAACCAGAAATCACTTTATTAATATGAAACAGATTGTTAAATACAATATTACACTCTTGCTATTGAGCATAATCCTAACAACTACATGCTGATGGTCTGGTTCTAGAAGCAAGGCGGAAGGCCCTAGAGAAGAGGTAGATGACTTTGGAGAGTCTGATTCAGGATTAGAGTGAGACCGTGATCACGGGATTTATAGACCTCCGTCATGATTTGAGACTTACTCCATATGTCAGGAGACCTAAGAAGACTATCACATGGACTCCATCTGTTCTAGCCACAGCATCAGGACCCAGTATGGATGCACCTGACTCTGTCCTTCAGACTGCACGGTCTGCCGCTGAGGAGGCAGCCCAATTACAGGAAGATATGGCCCGTTCCATTACCGATCTAGGAGTTCGTTATACAGGAGGTCTTCCAGTAGATGAGGCAACTGCGTATACGAGATGGAGAGATGAGCGGGCCAGGAGAGCTATAGTAGCTAGAGAGCAGAGGTGGAAGGACCCGAAGGGGAAGGGTAGAGTGGAGTATGAGCAGATTGAAGAGGATTCGGAGTAGTTGCCATCCTACTATCTTTAGAATTTAGTTTGGACCATCATCATGTGCATCATTTATTATTGTACTTGGATATTGTTAGCACTTTGGTTATTTTTCAGTTTATTTTGTTGGATATTTTAGTGCTTTACGTTTATTTGCCATTTCCTTATCTTTCGTTTTTATTTCTTTATTGCTCTTATTTCGTTTTTGAATAGAATAAGAGTGTGGTTTTGATGTTGGTAGAGGATTTAGGATATATGTGCTTTATTGATATATTTTGATTGATTGGATATTGTGCATGTTAGGATGAGAGGGCAATATGCTGAATTGTTGATATCTATTGTATATTGCCTTTGCTTGATGAATTCTTGCTTGAGATTTGTTGAGTTGCGCTTTTGAAATTCTTTTACTTCCCCTGAACATTGAGGACAATGTCTAATTTAGGTTTGGGGGTACATTTGCGCAACACCATTTTGCTTGATTTTAAAATATTGTGCCAAAATTTTCAAAATTTTGCGATATTGCCATATTTGAACATGCTTTGCTTGTTGAGATTGTTCTGTACATGATTTAGTGAGGAATTGTGCATCTTTGCCATTGGTTGGTTTAGATTAACATCATGCCACTTAGGGTGTCATTGAACAAAGTGCGTTAATCTTTTTCTCTTAATGTTGAGTGAATTATCAAATTTGCTTGAAGGCTAGGAATTAGTAGTGGAGATTCCCATGAGGATCACAAACACGGCCTTTAAAAAGTATATTTTGAGTTGTCAAAAAAATTTCACTCTTGAAACACTCACTCTCAAACACCCATACAAACATGTATTGGTCTCATTTGCACTGAAATGTTGTTTGCTATAGAATATTATGGACTGCTTGTGGATGCTTTATTTTGCTTAGTGGACAAGCCTTTAGAAATGATTTTAGGTGATGCATGTGAAAAACCATTAATTTGGCCTAAAATACTTCCAACCCATCTAAATGTTTGTGCTCCCAAGCCCCTTTGAAGCCAAACACGTTTTAAGCTTTTCATTCATGAACCACATGTAAATGAACCTTATAAGCCTTAAAATATTGACTTACCATGACCAAATGATTTACTAAGGCTTAGGAAATCAATGTGAGATCATGTACTTGAAAATGTAAAGGTGTGTACCTAGGCATATAAACATGTGCAAAGAGTCTTGCAAAGCCATGAAAAGCTTGAAAAGAAAATGAGAAGCTTGAAAAGAAAATGAAAAGAAAAGAAAATAAAAAGTATGCAAAGAAAAGAATTGGCAAAGCAAAAAAAAAAAAAAAAAAGTATGCCTTAATGTAATCATCGGGTTCTTTGACTCAGGGTTGCCATTTGCTCTAGGGCGACCTTGAGTGACAAATGGCGACCTCATTGGAAAATGTACAGGGTGGCAACTTGCTCTAGGGTGAAAACGATGACTTTCATGGCGACATCTGCATCTCAGAAGGTGTAACCATTTTGCGCCCCAAGGTCGCCACAGCGACAAAATGGCGACATTCACTCCACATTAGCGAATCAAGCAGTTATCAGTACATGTCCAAGTGCCAATATAAATACTGAGCCTCTTCATCTGCAACAGATATCCTAACACAATTTAGAGCATGAATTCACTAAGTTTAGATCTGGATTTTCTCCTCCATTGTTCACCTTTCACCATCCTTCATTTTTATACTTGAACTCACCTTTTTCCATCCAAACCTCAACACCAAACCTTTACTACTTCCCTAAATCATTCCTCTCCTACCATTCTCTACACCTAAATACCTTTGTCACTCACCATTAGACACCCATACATCAAGAAAAATCCTCTTCTCCCACTATTTGCGTTAGAAGCATAAAAGGAAAGGAATGATCAAACACTAAAGAAGGAGGCCCAAGGGTCTCGTTTGCTTCTCTCGCGCTCCGCTTGCGTTCTTCGGTGGTATCCTGGCCTTTAATCTCTGATTTTGAATCCATCTTTGGATTACAAATCATGACTCCCTCATACACAACAAAGACTATAAAACTTTGACAAAAGGTTGAGAATTCATCTCGAAAAATGACGATGAACACAACTCAACAAATGAGAACGAAAAGTAGCGTAGCTACATCGTTTGGACTTGAAATCAAATGAATGAGTAACTAAAATGATCGGGACTAAATAAGGAATCATAAGAGATCATGTTCAAGTCCAAAAACAATAAAATATAAATAAATAAGCACAATTGATCAAGCCAAAATTGGTATGATTTTGGCCCTCATTTCCGTTTCTTTTTGCTTGATTCTCGGGCATTTCCCCGTGTTTAATGTTGTTAAATTGAGTGTTTCAGGTTTTATTAGGTTTCAGAAGCAATTGAGATAAAGGTGGAGGACTTGTGCAAAAATGTCTCACAAATGAGAAGAACAGAGCATTTTCGCCACATGAGCAATGGAGGTCGCCACTTGAGCGCCATGGCGACAGAAGAGTTCCCAAAAGCATCAAAAGGTCGCCACTTGGGCGCCACTTGAGCGCCATGGCGACAGAAGGTCACAAAAACAATCAGGTGTGGTCGCCACTTGGGGTCGCTCTGGCGACCTCCCTTGCAAGTGGCGACCTAGTGCACTCAAGGCATGGTCGCCACTTATGGTCGCCAGAGTGACCTTGATGCACAAATGGCGACCTCTTCACTTTTCCAAGGTCGCCACTTATGGTCGCCAGAGCGACCTTGATGCACAAAGAGCGACCTCTTCACATTTCCAAGGTCGCCACTTATGGTCGCCAGAGCGACCTTGATGCACAAAGAGCGACCTCTACACATTTTGGTCATGTTCGCCACTTGACAAAGAGCGAGAAAGATGGTTTTCAGAGCGACCTTTTCATCTAACCGTTTTACGCTCCATGGTCGCCATAGCGACCAAATAGCGACCAAGGCTCCACATCAGCGAATCAAGTCGTTACCAGTACATGTCCATGAGTGAGTATATATATGAGCGTCTCTTCACTTTCAAACCATCGAAAATCAGAGCAAAATCTTAGAGAATTCATTTCAGATCTAGATCAACTTCCATGGCTCATTTTTCATCATCCTCCATTTCTCTCCTTGAACTCATCTAATCCATCCAACCCTCAACACAAAACCTTGATTACTTCACTACATCATTCCTCATCCCACCATTTCTCCACCAAAATCCTTAGTAACTTTCCACCAAAACACCCACATTCCAAGACATTTCCTCAACCTCCATTCCTTGCATCTAGGAGCATAGAGGAGAAGAAGGATTGAGCTTAAAGAAGGTGACCCAAGGGTTATTTCCTTATCATTTACTTCTTTTCATTTATTGCAATTATGTGTAACTAAACCCCTAATCTAGGGGATAGATTTGAGGAACAATTGGTTGTGGGTTTAGTCTAGCTTGTAATGAATCTCTTATGTGTTCTATTCATTCAATTTAATTAGATTTCATTCATTATAATTGACTTGTATATCACTTGTTGATTGCTATCTTGAGTGGAATAATTTGTTATATATTCACATGTGGATTGACAACCTTTGTGTGATTAAGAACCCATTGGATAGGATAGATTAGTGGTGGGTATATCAACCCCACTAATCTAAGCCTCTAAGTGGTTAACATAATGAGATTGGTACATTAATGATGCTAGTAGCTTACCCACATCCAAGTGTTAATCGATCTATTCCCTAGTTCTCTCATTAATTGATTTTATCATTATTCTTATCAAGGTGTTGAGTATTCTATTTTTCATAACATTTTTGTGTATTTTCATTTGAGTAGTTTAGCATTGGTGGCTTTAGAAACCACACATTTATCCAACTCTATGATTTGTTTTATTGTTTTAAGATTAGTCAATTTATCTAATTAACACTCCATTCCCTGTGGAACGAACTTGCTCACTATTTTGCTATCTAATCACATTTTTAAAGGATTAAGTGGCTTTAAAAGAGTTTTCAAGAATCAACCAAAAACTATCATTTTTACTATTTTGTTGAGTACACAAACGACCTCATCAAAAATGGCGCCGCTGCCGGGGAATGGTAGCGTTGATTACATATATTGACTTTTCTTTTAGTTTACATTTTCTTTGTTGCTCATATTATCAAATCGTTTTTCATTTTAGGTTTCTTTCGAATTCTTTTTACGGGATAGTGTATATTGTGTAAATTTCAGGAAATGGATTCTCTAGCGGAACAAATGGAAAACTTCACGAGAGAAATGTCAACATTTGCTACAGGTCTTCCAGAAAAAAAGAAAGCGAAGTACAAATACCCGAGGAGGTAGAGTTCCATGTAGGAGGTATAGCAGACGAGATGATACGATCCTCGTTGATTGTAACAAGGATGATGCCTCGGATCGTTCTAACCTCTGGTTCGGATGGAGACCGCGACCCAACACCTATAGCGAGATGTGAACCTTGGTATAAGGAAGACGCCACAATCAAGGATGGAATACTTGATTGATAAGTCAAGGAGGAACGCCACAGAGAAAATCTGATAAGTTCCAATTAGTTCCCAAGGAACAAAAGAGAAAACTCTCTCATTTTTCATTCAAATTCAAAGACTACTAAAATCATATATGTTGGTTCCTTTTAAACTAAAACCCTAGAAGACAAGGTAGGCAACATGCCTAATTCAAGGAAACAAACAAGGTAGGCAACATGCCTAATTCAAGGAAAAGACAAGGTAGGCAACATGCCTAATTCAAGGAAACAAACAAGGTAGGCACCATGCCTAATTCATGCCTAATTCAAAAAGGAAACAAATATTAAATAACATAGGTTCTAGAAGACAAGGTAGGCAACAATCTAGATGTCTATATTCGGGCTTGTTGTGATCTGTTACGGAGGACGAAGTCTTCATAACATCTGTAGGGCTCGTCTTGGGCTTTCCGAAAACATATTATAATAGACGATCCGATTCCATATGCCTTCTATAGAGGCCCACGAAGTTCTGCCTGGTGTCCAGCTCTTGTCCAGCTCGAGTCTTCACGTAATAAAATAGATGGCCGATTTTTGGGCCTGTTGCGATCTGTTACGGATGACGGAGTCTTCATAACATTTGTAGGGCTCGTCTTGGGCTTTCCAGAAACATATTATAATAGATAATCCGACCTCATATGCCCCCTGTAGAGGTCTACAAAGTTTAGCCCGGATTTGGTCTTCATGTGGGCCAAACTTGTACTTCAGCAACTCAAAATCAATTATCATTAAATGCTTCTTTGATCCTCTTAGCCTTTGCAATTGGCCCAACTGGAACATGCAATTGAGCCTTTGGTGATGCTTCTTGATTCTCATCACGAGATGAGAAGAAGCCTTCATGAAACACAAGCAACCTATGAGAGACTCTTGAGTGGGTTCATGGAGGCTAGTCAAAATCGGTTTCTTAAGCTAGAGGAATCACTCGGTAGACTTGAAGGGCATTTAGGAATGATTGCGGAGAAAGTGTTAGGCGGAAAAGTGATGGACTCATGCGACTCTCTCAATCTTGGTAGTGCAAGGGCCATTTTAAGAAGCGGGAGAATAGTGAACAATGGAAGAAATGAGGGTGTCACTTTTGATAACAACAACTCACCATTTGAGGGTAGTGATAAGGAAGATGTAGCGCCAGAAAGAGAGAATGTTGATAAAGAGAAAGCTTCAGTTCCGGACGAATTGGAACCACCAAGAGGAAATCCTAGTGACAACACACCTCTCAACCGTAGTATCCCAAGAGTACCATACCCTGGGAGGTTAAAGAAGGATAGGTTGGAACAATCTTTCAAGGACATTTATGATGTACTATCTAAGGTAGCAATCAACCTACCTCTTCTAGAGGCAATTCAGAAGATGCCTGCGTATGGGAAGTTTTTCAAAGAATTGAATAAGGAGAAGTACAGGTTTAGGCCGAAGAATCAGGAGAGGCTTGACGAGAATGCAAGTGCGGTTATCCAGAAGAGACTTCCGCCGAAGCTTAAAGATCCTGGGAGTTTCATTATCAATATAACCATTGGTGGTGAGGATCAAGTTAGGGCTATGCTTGACTTAGGGGCAAGCATTAACTTGATGCCTTTCTCTATTTACCGGAAGTTGGGGTTGAATGAGTTAAAACCAACTAAAATGTCCCTCATTTTGGCAGATCAATCAGCTAGGCAACCGAGAGGAATAGTTGAGGATGTACTTATCCAGGTTGATAAGTTAATTATCCCTGCAGACTTTGTGGTGCTAGAAATGGAGACCGATCCGGATGAAAAAGACTCGGTGATTCTATTGGGACGTCCTTTTATGGCCACTGCGAAGGCAGTGATTAATGTCCATGAGGGAAAGTTGACATTGAAGGTTTTGGATGAGGTGGTGGAGTATAAAGTATTTGAATCTTTGGCTTGTCCAATTGGGTCCCATGATTGCTACAGTGTTGATATTTTGGATGAAATTGAGGAAGAAGCTACCATAAGGGAATGTTATCAAGTGGTAGTAGATGAGGTGATTACTGAAGAAAATGGTGTAGAGGATGGTTTAGTTGAGCAGTATGGGAGCGTAAAGGATGAAACCTCACCAAAGAAACTGGAGTTGAAAGAACTTCCTTCAAATTTGAAGTATGCGTTTTTGGAGGATAATCAAGCTTTTCCGGTTATCATTGCGGCTAACCTAGACTCAAGTGAGGAGCAGAGATTGCTTGTGGTTTTGAAGAAATATAGAAAAGCTATAGGATGGACATTAGATGACATCAAGGGAGTTAGCCCAACATTATGCATGCATAAAATTCTATTGGAAGAAGACACGAAGCCTACTAGGGAAGCACAACGTAGATTGAATCCGGTCATGCAAGAAGTGGTAAAGAAAGAAGTGTTGAAGCTGCTAGATGTGGGAATAATCTATCCAATTTCGGATAGTAGGTGGGTAAGCCCGATACACGTGGTACCCAAGAAATCCGGAATCACTGTTGTGAAGAATGAGCAAAACGAATTAATTCCGCAGCGGCTACAGACCGGATGGAGGGTATGTGTAGATTATAGGAAACTAAACACTAGCACTAGAAAAGATCATTTCCCTCTTCCTTTCATTGACCAGATGTTGGAGCGTCTCGCAGGTCATAGCCATTACTGTTTTTTAGATGGCTATTCAGGATATAACCAAATCGCCATTGCTCCTGAAGACCAAGAAAAAACGACATTTAGTTGTCCTTTTGGAACATATGCATATAGGAGGATGCCCTTCGGGCTATGCAACGCTCCAGCCACTTTCCAGAGGTGCATGACCTCAATTTTTTCGGACATGGTAGAAAACATTATAGAAATCTTTATGGATGATTTTTCAGTGTTCGGAGCCTCATTTGATGATTGTTTGAGGAATCTATCTGTGGTGCTTCAGAGGTGTGAAGAGACAAGCCTAGTGCTCAATTGGGAGAAATGCCACTTTATGGTTAGAAGTGGTATTGTGCTAGGGCATGTGATTTCCGAAAGGGGCATTGAGGTCGACAAGGCGAAGATTGAAGTAATGAAGAGTCTACCTCCTCCTAGATCGGTCAAGGATATTAGGTCATTTTTGGGGCACGCTGGGTTTTATAGGCGGTTCATTAAAGACTTCTCGAAAATCTCAAGACCGTTATGTACCCTCCTTCAAAAGGATGTAGAATTCAATTTTGATGAAGCTTGTGGCATTGCTTTTGAGACTTTAAAGGAGGCCTTAACTTCGGCTCCTATCATCATGCCACCGCAATGGTGTTTTCCCTTTGAGCTTATGTGTGATGCATCCGATTATGCTATAGGGGCAGTGCTGGGACAGCGCATAGAAAAACTTCCACATGTCATTTACTATGCATCACGGACTCTCAATGACGCTCAGATGAATTATTCAACTACGGAAAAAGAGTTGTTGGCAATAGTATTTGCCTTGGAAAAGTTTAGGCAGTATTTGGTGGGCGTCAAGGTAGTTGTCTATACGGATCATGCTGCTATTCGGTATCTCTTGCACAAAAAAGACGCAAAACCAAGATTGATTAGGTGGATACTTTTATTGCAAGAATTTGACCTTGAGATTAGGGATAAGAAGGGTTGTGAAAATGTAGTGGCGGACCATCTGAGTAGACTAACTCAAGGAACTCTTATGGAGAATGAGGTGATTCCACTAAGAGAGTGCTTTCCCGACGAACAGTTGTGGGTAATACAGGAAAAAGACCCATGGTTTGCAGACATCGTAAACTTTTTGGCATCAAAGGTGATGAGAATAAGGGAGCTGCACCAAGGGACCCATTGCATGTTCCGGTTGGGCCAATAACAAGGGCTAGGGCTAGGAGATTCAAAGAGGCACTCAATGGCCTGATCCAAGACACTTGGGCTGATTCTAAATTGTTGGAGCCCAAGATAAGCCCACATGAAGACCAAGGCTTAATTAATGTCATCAAGGCAATGGATTGGGCCAAATAAGAGAAGACTTGGGCTTTTGGAGGAATTTCATTTGGAGGAATTTCAATTTTAATTTTTTGTTTTCCTTAAATTAGGCATGTTGCCTACCTTGTCTTTTCCTTAAATTAGGCATGTTGCCTACCTTATCTTTTCCTTAAATTAGGCATGTTGCCTACCTTGTCTTTTCCTTAAATTAGGCATGTTGCCTACCTTGTCTTCTAGGGTTTTAGTATAAAAGGAACCAACCTCTATGATTTTGGGTAGCTTGGAATTTGAATGAAAAAAATTGAGAGAGTTTTCTCTTTTGTTCCTTGAGAACTAATTGGAACTTATCAGATTTTCTCTGTGGCGTTCCTCCTTGACTTATCAATCAAGTATTCCATCCTTGATTGTGGCGTCTTCCTTATACCAAGGTTCACATCTCGTTATAGGTGTTGGGTCGCGGTCTCCATCCGAACCAGAGGTTAGAACGATCCGAGGCATCATCCTTGTTACAATCAACGAGGATCGTATCAGTTGGTATCAGAGCTTCGGCATCTAACATCAGGTTTTATCTATCTTTGTTTTTCTTCTTCTTTGAATTCCGTTCGTTCAAGTTCAGTAATCAAAAAAAAAAAAAAAAATTCAGAAGATCTTGCTTGTTGATCAAGATCCGTAAAAAAAAAAAAAAAAAAAAAAAAAAAAAAAAAAAAAAAAAACTTTTGAACGATCTTTTAGTTGAATATATATCAATTTTTGTCCTTCTTCTTCTGGTTTCGTGCAGTAGTAGCATTAAAAAAAAAAAAAAAAAAATTCTTGGTAGTAGAAACAGCCCTATTATTTCAGTTTCATTGAAATTCGTTTGTGTGAACCTAGCAAATCTAAGTTTCTTGTGAACGTAGCTAAGAAATCCTGATTATTGTTTGGTTAGTTTGATAAGAACCTATGAGAAAATTGTGAGTGGAAAAAGGCAAGAGTGGTGAGAAAATACTGAGGGTAAAAGCCGAATATGTTGAGTGAAACACACGAGTGTTGAGAGAATTGGTTATTTGAGCGAAACACGTGAGGGAGTGCCGTGAGGTCCTTTTTTTTTTCTAATCTTTTTCTTGCAGGAAAAACATGTCTGACAACAAAGATAAAGGCACTACTGAGGATTCTTCCATTCCAGCAGATCTAAAGAATTGGAAGGAGGCATTAGTAGGGGAGATGAGACGAATGATGAAGGGAGAAATGGAGCACTTACATGAGCGCTTAGATAAAGTGGAAAGCGCACGTGCGGAACAGCCACGACCCGTTCACCAAGCACGTAGGAGAGAGAGAGTTCCGGTAAGGGAAGAAGTTAATGATTATTATGGGGATGAAAACGACATGGAAGGGGATGATCGCATGTCCAATGTGGGTGCGGGAAGATTTAGGCGTGGAATGGGAGGTAGAGGAGATAGGTATGGGAATAGAGAAGATAGGTATGGGAATAGAGGAGATAGGTATGGAGAGAGGGTTGATAATAATTTGGGTAATATCAAGGTGAAGATTCCAACCTTCCAAGGTAAAACTGATCCTGAAGCTTATTTGGAGTGGGAGAAAAGAATAGAGTTGGTGTTTGATTGCCATGATTACTCCGAATTGAAGAAAGTGAAATTGGCAGCCATAGAATTCACCGATTATGCTATTGTTTGGTGGGATCAATTGATTATGAGTAGGAGACGGAATGGAGAAAGACCTATTGAGACATGGGAGGATATGAAAACTGTTATGAGGAGGAGATTCATTCCAAGTCACTACTACAGGGGTTTGTTTCAAAAATTGCAAACTCTTACTCAAGGGTCTAAGTGTGTAGAAGACTACTACAAGGAGATGGAGATAGCCATGATTCGAGCTGATGTGGAGGAGGACCGAGAGGCGACAATGGCTAGGTTCCTAAATGGGCTACACCGAGACATTGCAAATGTAGTGGAGTTGCAACACTATGTTGAATTGACTGACATGGTACACATGGCCATCAAAGTGGAACAACAATTGAAGAGGAAGGGTTCCACACGGGTTGGGCAAAATTCGGGTTCTTCATCATCATGGAAACCGAATTGGAGCAAGAAAGAGGACCAGCCTAGTTTCAAGGCCAAAGCCGAACCTCCTAAAGATCATAAGGCCGGAGGCTCATTAAATCAAGGTAAATCAGATCCTCAACCTTCTAGAAACCGTGACATTAAATGCTTTAAGTGTTTGGGAGCAGGTCATATTGCATCACAATGCCCAAACAAGAGAGTAATGGTTTTGAGGGATGATGGTGATATCGAATCCGAGGAAGAATCTGATGATGAGTCTATGCCACCTTTGGAGGATGCAAGTGACTTCGAATATCCGGTAGGTGGAGAGCTTTTGGTCGCAAGAAGAGCTCTTAGTGCTCAAGCCAAGGAAGAGGATGAGGTACAACGTGATAACATCTTTCACACACGCTGCCATGTTAATGACAAGGTATGTAGTATGATTATTGATGGGGGGAGTTGTACTAATGTGGCTAGCACTACTTTGGTGGAAAAATTGAAGTTGACAACTTTGAAGCACCCAAAACCTTATAAACTACAATGGTTGAATGATAGTGGGGAAGTTAAGGTGAATAAACAGGTGTTGGTGTCATTTTCAATTGGAAAATATAAAGATGAAGTTATTTGTGATGTGGTACCAATGGATGCGAGTCATATTCTTTTAGGAAGACCATGGCAGTTTGATAGGCATGTGACTCATGATGGATATACAAATAGATACTCATTTGTACTCAATAAAAGGCCAATCACTCTTGTACCTTTAACCCCAAGCCAAGTATATGAAGATCAAGTGAGGTTAAAAAAAGAGAGAGATGTTAAAAAGGAGAGTGAGAGCTCAAAAGAAAGAGAGACAAAAGAGAGGGAGTCCGAAACAGCAAAAAAAGAAAAAAAGGCTGATGAGAAAAAAAAGGAGAGAAAACAAGTGAGCTTTTATGCACGAGGGAGTGAGATCAAAAGGGCTTTGTTTTCAAATCAGCCAATGATTGTACTTTTGTACAAAGAGGCTTGTTTTAGTGCTAACGAAATTGACTCTTCTTTGCCTAGTGTTGTTGTTTCCCTTTTACAGGACTTTGGTGAAGTGTTTCCCGAGGAGATGCCTATTGGTTTACCGCCAATAAGGGGGATTGAGCACCAAATTGATTTTGTACCCGGAGCACCAATTCCAAATAGGCCCGCATATAGAAGTAATCCCGAGGAGACAAAGGAACTTCAAAGACAGGTTGAGGAGCTCATGGAAAAGGGGTATGTTCGTGAGAGTATGAGTCCTTGTGCGGTTCCCGTATTGCTTGTGCCTAAGGAGGACGGAACATGGAGGATGTGTGTTGATTGTCGTGCCATCAACAATATCACTGTAAAGTATCGACATCCTATTCCTAGATTAGATGATATGCTTGATGAATTGCATGGTTCTATTGTTTTCACAAAAATTGATCTTAAAAGTGGATATCATCAAATTAGGATGAAAGAAGGTGATGAGTGGAAAACTGCTTTCAAAACAAAATATGGTTTATATGAGTGGTTAGTTATGCCTTTTGGGTTAACTAATGCACCAAGTACTTTCATGAGATTAATGAACCATGTATTGCGTGCTTTCATTGGGAAATTTGTGGTTGTTTACTTTGATGACATTCTGATTTATAGCAAGACTTTGGATGAGCATGTTGAACATTTAAAACTTGTTTTAGGTGTTTTAAGAACAGAAAAATTGTTTGCTAATTTAAAAAAGTGTACCTTTTGCACAGATAAGCTTGTATTTCTGGGTTTTGTTGTTAGTGCTAAGGGAATTGGGGTTGATGAGGAAAAGGTTAAGGCAATTAGGGAGTGGCCGAAACCGACAAATGTGGGACAAGTGAGAAGTTTTCATGGGTTGGCTAGTTTCTATAGGAGGTTTGTGAAAGACTTTAGTAGTCTAGCTGCACCTTTAACTGAAGTTATCAAAAAGAATGTGGGATTTAAGTGGGGTAATGAACAAGAAAAGGCATTTAACTTGATTAAGGACAAACTAACTAATGCACCTTTGCTTGCTTTGCCTGACTTTGCTAAAGCGTTTGAGATTGAGTGTGATGCTTCAGGAATAGGTATTGGAGCTGTTCTAATGCAAGAAGGACGTCCCATTGCATTTTTTAGTGAGAAGATAAATGGAGCAGCCTTGAATTATCCTACCTATGACAAGGAGATGTATGCGTTGGTTAGGGCATTGGAGACTTGGCAACACTACCTTTGGCCAAAGGAATTTGTGATCCACACGGATCATGAGTCCCTAAAGCATTTAAAGGGGCAACATAAGTTAAATAAGCGGCATGCCAAGTGGGTGGAGTTCATAGAAACATTTCCATATGTGATCAAGTACAAGAAAGGTAAGGAAAACGTCGTCGCTGATGCTTTGTCTAGAAGGTACGTTTTACTTTCCACTTTGGATGCTAGATTGTTTGGTTTTAACTACATTAAAGAATTGTATGTGGAAGATGCTGATTTTGGCAATGTATTCAATGCATGTGAAAATGTTGCATTTGGCAAGTTTTATAGGCATGATGGATTTTTGTTTAGAGAAACTAAATTATGCGCGCCTAAGAGTTCTTTGCGTGAATTGCTTGTTAGAGAAGCACATGGGGGAGGTTTGATGGGGCACTTTGGTATAGCCAAGACACTAGATGTTTTGCATGAACACTTCTTTTGGCCTCATATGAAACGTGATGTAGAGAGAATTTGTGAGAAATGCATTACATGTAGACAAGCTAAGTCTAGGGTTCAGCCTCATGGTTTGTATACTCCTTTGCCTATACCTAGTGGACCTTGGATTGATATTTCTATGGATTTTGTGCTGGGTTTGCCTAGGTCAAAGAGGGGTAGAGATTCTATATATGTGGTTGTTGATAGGTTTTCTAAAATGGCACATTTCATTCCTTGTCATAAAACTGATGATGCATCACATATTGCTGATTTGTTTTTCAAAGAAATTGTTAGATTGCATGGCATGCCTAAAACCATTGTTTCGGATAGAGATGCTAAGTTCTTAAGCTACTTTTGGAAAACTCTGTGGGGCAAGTTAGGAACTAAACTTTTATTTTCTACTACTTGTCATCCACAAACTGATGGTCAAACTGAAGTAGTTAATAGAACTTTATCTGCCTTGTTGCGTGCTATAATACAAAAGAACTTGAAAACATGGGAGGATTGTTTGCCGCATGTAGAGTTTGCTTATAATAGGAGTGTGCATTCTGCAACTCATTTTTCGCCTTTTGAAATTGTGTATGGTTTTAATCCGTTAACTCCTTTGGATTTAATTCCTTTACCTGTGAATGAGCATGTTAACTTGGATGGTAAGAAAAAGGCAGATTTTGTTAAGCAAATCCATGAAAAGACTCGGCAAAATATTGAGAGGAGAACTGAACAATATGCCAACCAAGCTAATAAAGGGCGCAAGAAAGTTGTGTTTGAGCCAGGTGATTGGGTGTGGTTGCATATGAGGAAGGAACGGTTCCCAGTCCAAAGGCGTTCTAAATTACTTCCTAGGGGAGATGGCCCATTTCAAGTGCTTGAAAGGATCAATGACAATGCCTACAAGTTAGATCTTCCAGGTGAGTATAATGTTAGTGCAAGCTTCAATGTTTCTGATTTGTCTCCTTTTGATGTAGGTGACGATTTGAGGACAAATCCTTTTCAAGAGGGAGGGAATGATGAGAATAAGGGAGCTGCACCAAGGGACCCATTGCATGTTCCGGTTGGGCCAATAACAAGGGCTAGGGCTAGGAGATTCAAAGAGGCACTCAATGGCCTGATCCAAGACACTTGGGCTGATTCTAAATTGTTGGAGCCCAAGATAAGCCCACATGAAGACCAAGGCTTAATTAATGTCATCAAGGCAATGGATTGGGCCAAATAAGAGAAGACTTGGGCTTTTGGAGGAATTTCATTTGGAGGAATTTCAATTTTAATTTTTTGTTTTCCTTAAATTAGGCATGTTGCCTACCTTGTCTTTTCCTTAAATTAGGCATGTTGCCTACCTTGTCTTTTCCTTAAATTAGGCATGTTGCCTATCTTGTCTTTTCCTTAAATTAGGCATGTTGCCTACCTTGTCTTCTAGGGTTTTAGTATAAAAGGAACCAACCTCTATGATTTTGGGTAGCTTGGAATTTGAATGAAAAAAATTGAGAGAGTTTTCTCTTTTGTTCCTTGAGAACTAATTGGAACTTATCAGATTTTCTCTGTGGCGTTCCTCCTTGACTTATCAATCAAGTATTCCATCCTTGATTGTGGCGTCTTCCTTATACCAAGGTTCACATCTCGTTATAGGTGTTGGGTCGCGGTCTCCATCCGAACCAGAGGTTAGAACGATCCGAGGCATCATCCTTGTTACAATCAACGAGGATCGTATCAAAAGGTGATCCCTTCAGATTTGAATTCTCAAGCTAGGAAAAGGTTCATAGCTAGCACTAGATTTTACTTCTGGGATGAACCGTACTTGTTTAAACGAGGGCCAGATCAGATTATCCGAAGATGTGTTCCAGAATACGAGCAAGGAGATATTTTGAGATTTTGCCACGAGCGCGAGTGTGGAGGACATTATAGTGGTAAGAAAACAATGTTGAAAATTCTCCAAAGCGGATTCTATTGGACAACCTTGGCAAAGGATTCTTATGAATTTTGTTTAAGGTGTGATAGATGCCAAAGGTCGGGAAAAAGGGAGGAGATGCCATTGAATAGTGAGCATGTGATCGAGTTGTTTGATGTATGGGGGTTAGATTTTATGGGGCCTTTTGTTACTTCCCATGGTTACAACTTTATCTTGGTGGCGGTGGATTATGTATCTAAGTGGGTGGAAGCAATCCCCACTAGAACAAATGATAGTCACGTGGTTGTTGGATTCATCAAGGAATGTATCTTCGCAAGGTTTGGAACACCAAGGGCAATAATAAGTGATGGCGGAAGTCATTTTTGTAATAGAGTCTTCAAGGCCTTATTGAAAAAATATGGGGTTCGGCACAAAGTGGCAACTCCATACCACCCTCAAACCTCGGGACAAGTGGAGGTGAGTAACCGGCACATTAAACAAATACTAGAGAAAACTGTCAACGGGACTAGGAAAGATTGGGCATCTAAACTGAGTGATGCATTGTGGGCATACAGGACAGCATACAAATCCCCAATAGGAATGAGTCCTTTTCGGATAGTATTTGGGAAAGCATGTCATTTACCGGTGGAGCTTGAGTACAACGCTTTATGGGCTATTCGGAAGCTAAACCTAGACCTTGACAAAGCGGGAGAGGAAAGGAAGCTACAACTTAGTGAGCTTGAGGAGTTCCGTTTGGAGGCCTATGAGAGCGCTAGGCTTTACAAGGAAAGGACCAAATTCTACCATGATAAGAAGTTAAGAAGAAAGGTTTTCCATCCGGGAATGTTAGTACTCCTATTTGAGTCCCGTTTGAGGTTATTTCCGGGTAAGCTTAAGTCAAGATGGACAGGACCTTATAGAGTTGTGCAAGTGTTTGTTCATGGCGCCGTTGAAATTGAGAGTTTGAAAAGGAGCGATAGGTTTAAGGTGAATGGCCATCGGTTGAAGCCGTATAGGGGAGGAGACCCAACTTGGGAGCCTGTTTCAAATGAAGAATTGACTGATCCGATTGGGTAACGATTGCTCTTCCTTTTTGCTTAAGTAGTTTTGATTTTCATATGCTTTTAATTTTCGCATTTCTTTTCCTTTAGTCTTTATTTCTCATTTTTGCCTTTATTTTGTTTCCGCATAGAATAAGGGTGTGAATTGGATTTTGGTAGTGGATTTAGGACATTTGTGCTTCTTTGCTATATGTGTTGTTGGAATTTTGTGTATGAATATTTGGAGGGCAATATGCCGGATGATGGGATATTTTGTTTTGCTCATGCTTGTTGGGTTATTGCTTGAAACTTAGTGGGTTGCGCTTGTTGTTTATTTTCCACCTTTGAACATTGAGGACAATGTCAAATTTAGGTTTGGGGGTGCTTTTGCGCAACACCATGATGCTTGGTTTTCGAAAGAATTGTGTGCCAAAATTTTCAAAAATTTTTGCGATATTGCCATATTTAAGCATGCTTTGCTTGTGGAGATTGTTCTTTACATGATGTAGTGAGGAATTGTGCATGTTTGTGAGTGTTTGGTTTAGATTAACACCATGCCACTTAGGGTGTCATTGAACAAAATGCGTTAATCTTTTTCTCTTAATGTTGAGTGAATGATCAAATTTGCTTGAAGGCTAAGAATTAATAGTGGAGATTCCCGTGGGGATCACAAACACAGCCTTTAAAAAGCATACGTTGAGTTGTAAACATTCACTCTTTAAACACTCACTCTAAACACTCATACAAGCATGTTTTGGTCTCATTTGCACTAAATGTTGTTTGCCATAGAATATTATGGTCTGCTTGTGGATGCCTTATTTTGCTTAATGGACGAATCTTTAGAAATGATTTTAGGCGATGCATGTGAAAACCTTTTTGGCCTAAACACTTCCAACCACTTGAATATGTGTGCTCCCAAGCCCCTTTGAAGCCAAACACATTTGAAGCATTTCTTTCATGAACCACATCTACATGAACCTTATAGCCTTAAAATACTTGACCTACCTTGACCAAACGATTCGCTAAGGCTTAGGAACTCAATGTAAAATTTTGAATGTATAAATATAAGGTGTGTACCAAGGCATGTGAATGTGTGTAGGAGTCTTGCAAAGCAAGAAATGTTTGAAAATGAAAAAGAAAACAAAAGCTTGTAAAGAAGGAGAAAAGAAAAGAAAAGAAAGAAAAGAAATGAAGAGCATGAAAAGAAAAGAATTGGCAAGAAAAGAAAAGCAAAGAAAAAAGAATAAAGAAATTAGGCACAAAGGGCCTAGAAAAGGAAGAGAAGTAATTGAGCTACTCAAGTTGAAAATAGGAGTAACATACACATGTGTAATTGTGAGCCTGGACACCTTGAAGTGTGAACATATGTGGGAATCTTGTGGAACTTAAAGAATTAGAATGTATGCCTTAATGAAATCATTAGGTCCCTTGATATCCATTTCTTCCATTCTTTGTTTCACCATAACCTTAGGCCCCATTACAACCAAAGAAAAGACCTTCATGATCTTTAGGATTGTCCATTTTGTACAATTTGGTTGATGCATGTTCTTTCTAATTCATGGCTTGCAATTCCATTCATGAGATCACTTTTCAGAAAATTGCGTTTTAATGTTTAGCATGTGCAATCAATTTGTTGCCATAACATGAACTCATATTGCACATGCTCATATTTGAGTGAACCTAGGAGTCTTGGAGAAAAGAAGAGAGAATCCGGTGAGATTTAGTATCAAAGCGAATTACATTCTAAACTAATAGCACCTTTGCTTTGAAGCTTTGGCATTTTGAATGTAAGATCGCATTGCGTACAATTATGTCTAAGGTGGCACGTTTTTGATCATAACTATACACGCTCTTGCATGTTTAAATCCTCACCATGGCATAACTGTTTTAATCTCTTCATTTTGGCTTCGCACATTGATCATTTGAAGTAAAAACCTTTGAAATATCTCTATGCATGTTTTTGGGGGTGTGCTTGTTATTATGTTTGCTCGAGGACTAGCAAAAGATTGGTTTGGGGGTATTTGATCAAGCCAAAATTGGTATGATTTTGGCCCTCATTTCCGTTTCTTTTTGCTTGATTCTCGGGCATTTCCCCGTGTTTAATGTTGTTAAATTGAGTGTTTCAGGTTTTATTAGGTTTCAGAAGCAATTGAGATAAAGGTGGAGGACTTGTGCAAAAATGTCTCACAAATGAGAAGAACAGAGCATTTTCGCCACATGAGCAATGGAGGTCGCCACTTGAGCGCCATGGCGACAGAAGAGTTCCCAAAAGCATCAAAAGGTCGCCACTTGGGTGCCACTTGAGCGCCATGGCGACAGAAGGTCACAAAAACAATCAGGTGTGGTCGCCACTTGGGGTTGCTCTGGCGACCTCCCTTGCAAGTGGCGACCTAGTGCACTCAAGGCATGGTCGCCACTTATGGTCGCCAGAGCGACCTTGATGCACAAAGGGCGACCTCTTCACTTTTCCAAGGTCGCCACTTATGGTCGCCAGAGCGACCTTGATGCACAAAGAGCGACCTCTTCACATTTCCAAGGTCGCCACTTATGGTCGCCAGAGCGACCTTGATGCACAAAGAGCGACCTCTACACATTTTGGTCATGTTCGCCACTTGACAAAGAGCGAGAAAGATGGTTTTCAGAGCGACCTTTTCATCTAACCGTTTTACGCTCCATGGTCGCCATAGCGACCAAATAGCGACCAAGGCTCCACATCAGCGAATCAAGTCGTTACCAGTACATGTCCATGAGTGAGTATATATATGAGCGTCTCTTCACTTTCAAACCATCGAAAATCAGAGCAAAATCTTAGAGAATTCATTTCAGATCTAGATCAACTTCCATGGCTCATTTTTCATCATCCTCCATTTCTCTCCTTGAACTCATCTAATCCATCCAACCCTCAACACAAAACCTTGATTACTTCACTACATCATTCCTCATCCCACCATTTCTCCACCAAAATCCTTAGTAACTTTCCACCAAAACACCCACATTCCAAGACATTTCCTCAACCTCCATTCCTTGCATCTAGGAGCATAGAGGAGAAGAAGGATTGAGCTTAAAGAAGGTGACCCAAGGGTTATTTCCTTATCATTTACTTCTTTTCATTTATTGCAATTATGTGTAACTAAACCCCTAATCTAGGGGATAGATTTGAGGAACAATTGGTTGTGGGTTTAGTCTAGCTTGTAATGAATCTCTTATGTGTTCTATTCATTCAATTTAATTAGATTTCATTCATTATAATTGACTTGTATATCACTTGTTGATTGCTATCTTGAGTGGAATAATTTGTTATATATTCACATGTGGATTGACAACCTTTGTGTGATTAAGAACCCATTGGATAGGATAGATTAGTGGTGGGTATATCAACCCCACTAATCTAAGCCTCTAAGTGGTTAACATAATGAGATTGGTACATTAATGATGCTAGTAGCTTACCCACATCCAAGTGTTAATCGATCTATTCCCTAGTTCTCTCATTAATTGATTTTATCATTATTCTTATCAAGGTGTTGAGTATTCTATTTTTCATAACATTTTTGTGTATTTTCATTTGAGTAGTTTAGCATTGGTGGCTTTAGAAACCACACATTTATCCAACTCTATGATTTGTTTTATTGTTTTAAGATTAGTCAATTTATCTAATTAACACTCCATTCCCTGTGGAACGAACTTGCTCACTATTTTGCTATCTAATCACATTTTTAAAGGATTAAGTGGCTTTAAAAGAGTTTTCAAGAATCAACCAAAAACTATCATTTTTACTATTTTGTTGAGTACACAAACGACCTCATCAACAATGTCACACATGTATGCCGTTTCTTAGACATAGTCTTAGAATATGCAATTCTACAATGTATGAGAATTTGAGTTCAATGCAAAAGCAAATAAAAACATGTGAATGTGCTATATAAATGTTGCACAATGATGCAAGGACACATATGAATGATTTGTGTGTGTGTGCCTTTGCCTTGAAGAAGAATGAGGTATATATTACCTTAGTTGTGCAATGCAGTCCATTCCTCTTCGAAGACACCTTCTTGCAAGATCTTGTGGCCACGTCTTTCTTTGAAGCTTCGAATCATCAACCTAGGACCGCTAATCAAATACAATAAAAACATCGTTTTGATATGGAATATATGCCAAGACAAACCAAAAACCTAACAAAAGTATTTATCTTCTTCTTCCTTTTCTTGCAGGGCTTCAAATTTTCTTTTGTCATGGGACAATAGTTGACTGCTCTAAAAGAGGCCAACCTTATGATCCAAGATGAATTGGAGGAGGCTAGGGGGAATCTGGCCCGAGCTGAGCAAACTATGAACTCCTTGGTTAAGTCTGCCACCAATTCTAAGACTGGTAGGCGAGAGGCCTTGGTAGAGTTAGAGCATATGAGGCGAGCCCTGGATATGGAGATAGTTAGGTCGCTACGATGCCGCGAGGAAAGGTAGGGTCTGATTTTAGCAAAGACCTTGCTTCTAGACAAAAACAAACTTCTATGGGATGCAGCATAGGCCCTGAACGTGAGGGTGGATGATTCCTTCGAGCTTAGGTATTTCACTGCCTTCTATAAGGTCGTTCAGGCTCTTCTTGCTGATTTTGATTTCCAGGATACCTTCGAATGGAACTGGGAACCCAGTTTTCCAGCACTGCTCCAGTCTAGGTGAATCTTGATGCTACCTCGGATCCTTTATTGCATTTAGGACTTAACTTGCTTGCTACTAACCCTACAACAGCATCTAAAGATAAGCTTCTTGATCTTTCTGCCCTTCAAGGTGACAAAAAATAGGACACTTAGGCCCCCGTTGATGTTGTGCCTGGATCGGTGAAGGAAATAGAGGCTTCTACCAGATCCAAGGTAATAGAGGCTAGAGTGATTCAGGGTGATCCAGAGGCTGTAGGGGCCAAAAAGGTTGAAGGTGTTGCTGGTCAAGGCTAGGAGGCAGAAGACAAGCAAGATGCTGCATGATCTTTTTTCTTTTTCCTCTCATTACAGATACATTTTTGTAACTCGTAAATGGGGGTTGGGTACCTCGATTAATCAATAGAATTTTCTCTTCTTTTCTTGTGGACACATTATCTTGCCTGCTCGTAATATGCCTTGGTAAAATTTGATGTTTGCACACTTGCTAACAACTTAGATTAAAAACAGTTAAGGAATAACTAGTATCCGGATACTTGTCCATCATGGCCTAAGCAACATTTTATCTTCTCCCATCCTTTGGAATAATCTGGATAGTAGTCCCTTTGTAAAACTTGATGAGAAATCTTGTAATCAAGTGTTGACTTAGTCTCGGTAGGAAACTTCTGATCCTTGCAGATGGCTGAGCTTGGTTTGACATTCACTCCCAGACAACATAAGTCAAGGTACTAGGTATCTCAAGCCTTGAAAATTTTGAATAGGATGGGACCCATTTAAGGGGGAATCAGGATATCAGGCATTCCAGATTAGGAATCCTAGTGCTTAGTCAATTTCATAGGTGAATCGTGGTACTTGGTATTTCTATATCAAGGAACCTTGGTACCTAGACAGAAAGATTAGCGAGTTCAGGTACCTGTTATTCTTGCTCTAAAAATCTCAGTATCTAGATGATTTATACTTGGTAGGTGACTAAAGTCACTTTATCACTGGGTCTTCACATGTAGATATGAAGAAGTAAGGTACCGAGTATCCTGATAAGGTATCCTGGTCCTTAGGCGATCTATCCCTAGTAGGCAACTAAGGTCACTTTAGCACCATGTCTTCATATGTAGATATAGAGACATAAGGTACCAGGTATCTTGATAAGGGATCCTGGTCCTTAGGCGGTCTATATCTGGTCGGCAATTAAGGCCACTTTAGCACCAGGTCTTCATATGTAAATATGGGGAAGTAAGGTACCGGATATCCTGATAAGGTATCTTGGTCCTTAGGCGGTCTGTACCTGGTAGGCAACTAATGCCACTTTAGCACTGGTTCTTCACATGTAGATATGGAGAAGTAAGGTACTAGGTATCCTGATAAGGTATCCTAGTCCTTAAAAGATCTGTCCTGGAGGGGGGTATTCCCCTACCGTGGCTTCAGGATTGCCATATAGGCTTTCATGGTCTGGAGGATGACTTTGCATCCTTAGCCTGATTGGCAACTATGCCATTTAAGCATTTTTGCACATGATCCTTCTTGGAGGAGGGTATTCCCCGACCAAGGCAACAGGAATTCCCTATGGATTTTCTTGGTCTTGAGGCAATTTATTATGGCGATCCTTTTAGAGGGTATTGATCTGGTCTAGGGCATCAGGAGTGCTATGTGGCTCTCCTGGTCTTAAGGCGATATAGTCATGGTGATCCTCTTAGAGGGTTTTGACCCGGTCTAGGGCATCAAGAATGCTATGTGGCTCTCCTGGTCTTAAAATGATGTAGTTATGGCGAAACATTCCAAGCGAACGCAGGAGAATCATGTAGGAGAAAAATCCGACTTCTTTATTGAATTTTGATAAAATACAAAGCAAATTCGAGGTACACCCTTGGAGACATACCGTTCGAAATAAATTGTTCCTTTTAACTTCTAAGGGTAAAATCTCTTGAGGTGATCAACATTCCAGGTGTGGTCAACCGGGTAGCCATCCATGTCTTCTAGCTTATAAGCTCCACCTTGGACCACCATCTTGATCACGTAAGGACCTTCCTAGTTGGGAGCTAGTACCTCGTTTGATCGCTTTCATGTATTATGAGTTACTTTCCTGAGGACCAAGTCGCCTTCCTTGAAGTTCTAGGTCCTTACTTTCCTGTTAAAGTACCGGGCTATCTTGCTCTGGTAGGCTGCCACCCTCTCAGCGGCTTTATCCTGCTTCTCCTCAAGAAGGTCTAGGTTGGCTCTTAACTTTGCCTTAGTATCTTCTGCTTCATAGTGTTGAACCGTAAAATATGTCAGCCTGTACTTGATGGGTAGGATTGGTTATGTCCCAAAGGCTAATAAGTAAGGGGTTTCCTCAGTTGTAGTCCTCTTAGTAAATTGATACGCCCATAACATGTTAGGAAGTTCTTCAGCCCATTTCCCTTTCTTTTGTTGGAGCTTCTACTTCAGGTGCTTTTCGATGGTCTTGTTGGTAGCTCCCACCAACCCATTGGTTTGAGGATGGGCCATTGATGCAAAACAAAGGTTGATATCTCGCTCCTCACAAAATTGTCAAAACTTGGCATTGTCGAACTGTTTACCTAGATTGGTTATTATGGCTATCGGGGTACCGAATTGGCAGACAATGTTTTCCTTAACGAAACTCATGGTATTTGCCTCAGTTATTCGGGTAAGGGATTCTACTTCCACCCACCAAGTGAAGTAATCTATCGCCACTATGGCATGCTTAACTTGACCGAAAGTAGTCGGGAGTAGCTTGATGAGGTCAAGCCCCTAGATAGCAAAAGTGCAGGGTGTGCTGATTGAAGAGAGTCTTTCTGGAGGAAGGTGGTGGAGGTTTGCTATTCTCTGGCAAGGTTCACAGGAACACGCGAACTGCTTAGCATCTTGATGTAGAGTAGGCTAGAAATAGCCCATTCTAAGTACTTGTTAAGCTAAGGTTTCACTTGACACATAGTTGCCACAAACCCTTGATTGTACCTCATTGAGTGCCCATTGTGCATCATCAGGATGTAAACACCTCAACAGTGGAAGGGACTTTCCTTTACGATAGAGGTACCCATCTACCAAGCAGTACTGGGTAGCGGTCCTCTTTATCTTGTGTGGTTGATCTGGATTCATAGGAAGCGTATCGTTTAAGAGATAATTCACTATAGGATCCATCCAGTAATGGAGTCCACTAACCGGGTTTACTTCTGCTTCTTTAGCTATGCTGGATCGGGGTATCAGTTGAAGTGGTACCCCTTTTGGCAATGCTTGTCCTCCACCTGCATCAATTTTGGCTAAGACATCTGCTCGGTGGTTCTTCTCTCAGGGAATCTGTTCCATATTTGTACCATTGAATCTCGCCATTGCCTCCGGGATCTTATCCAGATATGCCACAATGTTGTCACCCTTAGCTTGATACAGTCCAGACACTTGGTTAATTACTATATGTGAATCACTTTTAATTAGGAGAAAATCCGCCCCTAGTTATTCTGCTACCTTCATCACTGCTGGTAAGGCTTCATACTCTGCTTCTTTGTTGGTGGCTCTAAATTCAAATCTGAAACAATGGTTGCACTCGACACCCTCTGGGTAGGTTAGGATGATCCCTGCCCTGCAGCCTGCTTGGTTTGACGCCCCATCCGTGTACAATACCTAGGTCCTGAAATTGTTGGACCATTCTAGGTTTTTCGGAGCCATGTCCGGGGTTGCAATAGTATCTGGATTTAGGGCCATGCTGAACTCTGTTACGAAGTTTGCCAAGGTCTGAGCCTTGATTGTTGTTCTTGCTTTGTACTTGATATCATATTGTGTGAGCTCTAGGGCCCATAAGACCAACCTGCCTGACACGTCTAGCCTTTGAATGAACTGTTTCAAGGGTTGATCGGTGACTACTGTGATGGTATGTGCCTGGAAATAAGGCCGGAGCTTTCTGGCTATGGTCACAAGTGCATAGGTGAGCTTTTTCCGGGAGGAAGTAATTTTTCTTGGACTTGGTTAGAGCGCGACTCACATAGTAGACTAGCCTCTAGACCCCGTCACTACATTCCTTCACCAAGTCCCTGCTGGTTGCAGTTTTTGATACTGCCATGTAAAGTTAGAGTTCTTCTCCTGAAATAGTTTTTACTAGCAAATGGGGGCTAGCTAGGTACTCCCTCAAAGATTGGAAGGCTTGCTCGCTTTCTTGATCCCACTTCATCTTCTTTCCCTGCTTAATGATTTTAAAGAAAGGAAGACACTTGTCTGTAGAACGAGATATGAAGCGGTTCAGTACTGCATCATGCCAGTTAATCCTTATGCTTGTTTGAGGGTGATAGGAGAATTGAGATCTAGGATGGCTTTGATCTTCTCGGGATTGGCCTCGATCCCCCTCTCATGCATCATGAAACCAAGAAACTTCTCTACTGCTACCCCGAAAGCACACTTAGTGGAGTTCAGTCTCATCTAGGTCTTATCACTTGAAAAGTTTGGCGCAAGTCCTTCGAATGTTGTTCTGTCTGTTGAAACTTAGTAATCATACCATCTATGTACACCTCCATAGATCTTCCTATCTGCTTTTTAAATAGCTTGTTCACCAATTGTTGGTACATGGCACCTGCATTTTTAAGACCGAAGGGCATTACCTTGTAGCAATAGAAGCTTTGCCTAGTAATAAAACTGGTCTTGTTCTGATCAATGGGGTGCATCATGATTTGGTTATACCCTGAGAAGGCGTCCATAAAGCTCAGGAGCTTATTCTTGTAGTGGAATCAATCAGCTGATCTATCTTAGGCAAAGAGAAGCTGTCCTTCGGGCAGGCTTGGTTGAGGTCTGTGTAGTCCGCACACATACACCACTTCCCATTGGACTTGGTCACCATGACCACATTGGGGATCCACTCAGGGTATCGAGATTACCTAATGAACCTGGCTTTCAAGAGCTTGTCTACCTCTTCTCGCACCACGGCATTTCGTTTGACATTGAAGTGCCTTCGCTTCTATTTGACTGGCTTGAAAGTTGCATCCACTGCCAGCCTATGAGTAACTACGTTGAGAGGGATACCTAGCATTTCGTCATGATTCCAGGCAAATATGTCATTATATTCTTCGAGGAGCTTTACCAGGCTTTCCCTGACCTTGTGATCCATTGCCCCTCCTTTCTTCACCAACTTGGTTGGATCATCACTTCTAATAGGTATCTCTTCCAACTGGTCTGTGGGGTACCCACTGGTGCACCCCTGTTCTTCCTCTTCGACTAATCTACAATTATATCCGGTACCTCCCCTTCTTCCAAGATGTAGTGGTCTTGTTCTGGTACTTCTTGACTTGGTTTATAGGTCACATGCACGCACTGCTTGGCTAGCTCGGCAGGATTGGTAAATACTACATAAAAGCTGCGGGCTACTTGCTTATCCCCTCGGACCTCTCCCACTTCGGTCCCGACCAGGAATTTTAGGACATTGTGATAGACGAATAGCACTCCCCTAATTCTTGATAGGAAGGGCTTTCCCAAGATCGCGTTGTAAGCTAACGGGGTATCAAACACAACGAATTATGTCATTATGTTCTATTAAAGATGAGCTTTTCCAATTATTACCGGTAGCCCATGCGATCCAATTGGTATCAACGAGTCCCTTGTGAATCCATATAGAGGTGTGGTACAACTGTTGTAGCAAGGGTTCTTCAGGTTGAGCTTGTTGTGCGGACCTTTGAACAGGATGTCTACACTGCTCCTGGTATCAATTAAGATGCGGTGGACCTTGTAGTTGGCTATCTGTATTGTGATTACCATCGAGTCATCATGTGGTTGAACTGTGTTGTAGACATCCTCTTCCGTGAAAATGATCTGGCTTGCACGGGGGAGATTTCGAGGTCCTCTAGTGACCCGGAGCACATCTTGGTTGGTAGAAAGTCAAGGGATCTTCCTAGCGTGATTCTTCCTGGAGTTGTTAGAAGTCTAACTAGTGTTGGGCCTCCATTGATAGTGTGAATGACTTAGATATGCTGCATCAAGTCTTTTCCCTTATCCTTTCTTCTTTCTTCTGCATCCTGCATTTCCCCTTGCACTTCCTTTCCCTCCTTGATGCTATCCCGTACCTGTTGCAAAAAATCAATCAAGAGTCCCCTTCTTACCAATCCTTCAGTTTGGTTACGGAGGCTATGACACTCGAAAGTGTTGTGTCCCACATCCTCGTGGAAGTCACAGTACTTGTAGTGATTTCTTTTGTCAACCGGGATCTTCATAGGACTAGGCTTTCTGAGCAATCCCTTATCGCGAATGGCGAGGTATATGGTCTTTTGGGATGCATTTAGTGGGGTGTAGTGGTTATATCCATCTTCCTCCCCTGTTATCCGGGCTACCTCCCTAGGTGGAGATGTTGTTCTGGGAGGGGTCTTTCTTACTGGATACCACTCTTGGTATGAGGGAATAGGGCGGGTGGTTGGTAAGTTGATCGATTTGGAGGTTGATTCTGGAATTTCTTGGCTGGCGAGGGCTTTGGAGCCTCCTTCTTTGGACATTTGGTTGATCGGGCTTCATCATGCTCGATCTTGATCCGGAGCTGTTCATCTATCTCTACTTGTTCTATAGCCCTATCATAGGCTTCTTGGTAGGTCTCGGGTGGATGCTTGGTGAACAACCAAAATAGTCTTCCTGCCCACAGGTTCCTTCGAAAGTTGGCCAATGTCTCCATCTCAGCAAACACTCTCATCTAGACAACCTCCTTGTGGAATATTTCTACGTAAGATCTCATTGTCTCACCCTGCTCCTGGATCAAGTACTGAAGTAGGATAGGATCCTTGGGATGAGGTTTGTGTTAGGATTATGCTCAATAGCAAGAGTTTAATATTGTACTTGATAATCTTATCATATTAATAAAGTGATTTCTATTTTAACAAAATCTTATAGCATTTATAATTATAATTGTCAAAGTAAATAATCATAAGGTCAAAAGACTATGAGAAAATAAGAATTGTTCGTACATCTGGATATGTATGAGGTAGACACAATTCTTTAGCTAGTCTTGAATAATGTTCACAACTTAAGTTAAAGGTTGGGCACCTTTATCTTGTTAAAGTTGTAGAATCCTTTAACTAGCATTTGAGTGGGATTAAATGTGTTATGATGAGTCTAAAATCATCGAAGGGTCTTTGAGTAAAAGAATCTAGTGCACTAGGTGCATTGAACTGGACCACAATGATATATTTTTTTCTAGAACTGTCAATAGATAAAAGTCTTTTCATTATCAGGACAATCGGAGAGTCTATCTTAATCCTAAGATAAATGATGGACTTATGGTTACAAGTGTTATCATTTGAGCTATCAATGAGTACAATTTTATAGCATAGTCTATCCTCGATAGTTTGATGGTATACATTTGTTAATCGATAGAAGACTTCATTTATAGATATGGACATCGTGGCTCCGTTTATTAAATGTGAGTAGAATATCATCATATGGATGTTTTGAGGTTTTGGATATTGAATCTTAACGTTGAGTTTTCAATAGTGACTATCGAAAGGTGACTTCTGGACAAATCATAATATATATCCAAGTTCAAAGTGTGGGCATATGAGTAAATATGGTAACTTGGAGAGCTATATGCGGTCTATGAGCTCTTGGCGATTACTGATATTCTTCATGAGGATTCACTATCTCCTATAAGATTGTATAGGGTATGAATGAGAATCATTTACTTATTCCATCTTTATTTAAGAGTGCAATTTTAGTTCTTTAGTGGAATGAACTAAAATTAATAGATTGAACATAAGTGAATTATTTGTTGATTGTGATTGGGTTATGTCTATTGGAGCTTAAATTTAAATAGGCTCACTAAGATCCTCAATCTACACGGACTTGCATGAATCACTTGATATATTCTACCGGACTATTTATGAGTCCATCTAGAATTGTATTTAATATATTAAGAATATAATTTACATATTATTTATTTAATGGGCTGTTTAATTATATTAATATATTAATGAAAGGCATGTGAGCTTGTTTCTTTTAGTAAGAGTAGGTCTAGTTCATATGTGGGCTTTTTATTAAAGTCCAAATGGATTTAATAAAATAAGAAAAACAATATATGGCTCATGTATTGGTCATGGGCGGCAAGGTTGATTTTATTAGCCTATCATATTGTTTATTTTATTATTTAATTAAATGGAAATTAATTAATTATTTAATTAAAAATCAAAATCATTTTCTGATTAGGAAATATGTTTCCTAGTATTATACTATTAGTAGTATTTTAAATATAAAAGACTATATTTGATAAGTAGATAAATAAGGGATTTATTTATCTAGTCAAATTATGACATTTTTTATATAGTCACAAATACACTAAAGAGTTGGGTTAGGGTTTGTATATAATATATATGCATGCGGAATATATATCAAATATACATATATGCATGCGGAAATATATGATACATATGCATGAAGGAATACAACAGTATATAGATGAGAGATATATTGAATTTGGCCAAGATATATATCAATATATATATGGCACTTGGCCGAAGATATACATGCATATTATATTGTGCAAAGAATGCGGCTTATATATTTTATATAGGCAGAAGAATTAGCCTAAAATAGATAATATATTGAGAAAAGAATTCAGTCAATATATAGTATTTATGGCCAGAAGAATTCGCCTAATATATATATATATATATTCTTTGTATTTTTGTCAAACCCTAGGTCTTGTAATTGAGAGTTAATTTTCTTTTACTAGAGAAAAATAAAATCCATCTCTTAGACTAGTGTGAGAATTCGGCCAAGAGGAATTGAGAGGAGAGATTGTTCTTATTTCGATAGTGCACTAGTACTTTTACATCAAAAGGTTTTGTGCACAATTTCGAATAAGGTTCACGTGAGTTTCAATCTAACAATTGTGAATTCAAAAGTGACCGGGACATTATTTGTAATCTCTTGGAATTTATTGTGACTAACAAAGAAGAAGAAAAAGTTTTTGTTATCCATCATCAGGTACACAATTCAAAGAGAAGGGAGACCACGCTCCTAGGTGATTCACGTTCGTGATTGGATTGAAAGATCTTGCGGATTACCATCGACGCAATGTCAATCGGATCACGCGACAATGGTATGATATCTTTAATTATATATGTTTAATTAATTAAAGGGTTAAGGTTCAAATATGGAAAAATTTTAAAATATACTAAACTCCTTTTTAATCTCGCTTCCGCCGCGTGTAAACGTTTTTCCCTATAGTTTGATCCCCTTAAATTGGGCACAAAAATTGGTAGTAAGCTTAGTAAAGGAATCCACATTACCTGGTGGCAGTTTTCTAAACCATGTCTTTGTACAGTCTATCAGGGTTTAGGGGAACATCCTACACATCGCTAACCAGGTAGCGTTCTGAATCTCCATCTGGTGTATAAAGCTTTCTAAGTGGCTTATGGGGTCCTTTGACCCAGAATACTTCTCAAAGGGCATCTTGAACTTGGGAGGTAATTCTGCATCCCGTACTCTTCTTGAAAATGGCGCATTTATTTCTCCCAAAGGATTCTTCTGGGTTCCTCGGTGCTTTCCCTTCCTCAGCTAATCAAGCTCCTTTGCCATTTTGGCCATCCGGTCCTCAAGGTGCTTGGATCCGTTCTTCTTGGATCAGGCTTCCGAGCCTTCTTTGTCTGAAGTCTCTTATACCACGGTTGCTTTCTTACGTTCCTCCTTCTTTGGACGATTCCCTCGGGGATTCCTCTTGGATCCGGTGCTACCTCCAGCATCTGGCTAGGGAGCCTCCTTTGCTATCGGTTTAGCTTTCGACTGGTTCCTCATGAGGGGATAGAATGTACATTTCACCTGTTAGGGTCTGTAACTTGCAGGGTATTCTGGAACTGAAAGTGGTGGTCCGAGTCTGTCAAAGACCGGTATCTAGGTATTTGGCCCAACCTCTCATACGGCCTTGGGTGCTTCGAAGGTTCATTCGGAGGTGGATACTTTCTATGTAGGCAGCAGCCTGCTATTCCAGGATACCTCGATTGACTTCCTAGGCAGCTAGATCTTGAGGCACAGAGCCCGCATTCAGTGGAGAGATCGGTGCTGGGTTGTTATTCCTCAATCCCCTTCCCTGCCTCTGAACTCTTTGGGTAGAAGTAAGGGTTTGGGGTCCTGAAGGGTCGGGTCACCCTTGAGAAGATCTGAGTCTCATCTTAGAGCCTTCTGGGTAGAGTCAGGCTATTCTTTCGTGATTGGTTGGGAGGAATAGTTCCCACAGACGACGCTAAAAAGTTTTAACGGAAAAATGTCACCGGGGTGAATTTCCAAATAACAACTTTTAAGGATCATGATCAAAATAGACCATGGTTGGAGGGTAATCACGTAGTTTGTTACCTATGTGAATACATCAAAACAAACTAGATGTAACAATGGTTAAAAGCAAAAGCAAATCAACTTGTTATATTATAAAGAGAGAAAATACAACTTGTTCGATTATTAAAAACATAGTATCAATAAGTGGAATGAACTATAGGTTTAGGGTATAAGGAGCCAATTTTCAGATCCCCTTTTCTGTTGTGTATAGTGTTATATATATAGGTCTCGTTTCTTGCCATGCACTCCTATGAATTCGGTCTAGGGTTTTAGCAATTATGGGACTTTCCTTGGCGACAAGCGAGAATATCGTGGGATTTGATCCCTATAATCAAGTGATTCCATCTTTGGCAGCTTTTTACGGAGTTGATTCCTTATTCAAATGGAACTCTTAGGTGGCGGGATGGAGTCCACTTCTTTATTGACTAAACGATGGCGCTTTAGTATCCCTCTATGCAGCTTTAAACCTGTCTTTTGGATGTGTTAGTCTTTCCTTTTTAAATTATCCTTCTTGGTGCTTTACTTGCTTGGCTAGTTTGGCTTTAGGAGAAACCAAGGTAGCTAGGTTTATTGGATTGCGGCCCCAGTAGGTTTGGGTATCAGGACACCGGTTAATGCTATAGCGGGGTACCTAGATGACACAGTAGCGGGATACCTAGTCTATGTGGTAGCGGGGTCCTAAGGCAATGTAGCGTGTTTAGAAGGACCTTGATTTCTACTCCGCCTGATACTTTAAGGTTCTGGTGCCCTTGATCTTGGCATGTCTTGACTGGATATGCATCCGGATATACTGGCCTAGATTCTCTTCAGGAAGTAGCTGGATGCTACTTAATAAAGCCTTTTTTCCTTTTGCATTTGGATGGAAAATTCTTCTTTAGACTCTCGCCAAATTTGGCGGTTAACACAAACAAACAAGCCACAATGCCAACTAGTGGTGAGATACAAGGAAGAGTGGGAGTGAGGAATAAGCACATGCAAAATATTCTGAAATAACTCCAAAGCATACCAAAGGAAACTTGCACAACATAAATCCCACACGTAAAAGCATCCTTGCATTGGAAACTACTCACTCTCATGCCTCGAGCATAATTCGCTTCGACTCTAGGTCCTCACATTGATTCTCTCTTATCTTTTTGCTCAGAACCTAAGTTCACACTCATGCACGGGTATGCAAAAGAGAGTTAATGTAAATGAATCAAATGTATTGCATACAATTAAACTTTGAAAAACAGTTTATTTAGTGAACTATCCTAACGAAGGAATCAAATGCCATGAGCGTAGAAAGAGCATGCATCAACTTACATTCCCAAGCTAGACTTTTTCAAAGATCAATTAAGTCTTTCCCTTTGGTTGTCATGGGGCCATGGGTGAAATGTGGTGAATAAATGAAATGCAAAAGTCATCAATCATGTCAAGAAAAACTTAACATTACACACCACTTATCTAGCTCTACTTGCTTGCAACTCTTTGAACATAAGTGTCTAGGCATTGACTTTCAATTACTATTGTGCTTTCACATTCTGTACTCTAATTTCTTTGAGTACTTTATATAAAGAACTTCAAGGCTTTTGGTGCTTTTCTCTTCTTTTTTCTCTTTTTTTTTTCTTTTATACTAGCACACTTTACAATTTTACATTTGAGGCTCTAAGAGCTCAATTTTTTTTAGCACTTTTACATTTTTGAGCCTTTTGCTTAGCATATTACAAAGTTTTGCATAAATACACACTATCTTTACATTTGAGAGCTTCAACCTTTTTAATGACCACAACTACACATCCAAACATGATTGACAACAAGGGTGGCATATGTTTAAGTTATATGGTTATGTCGTGATGTTGTGGGTATGAAATGAAAGGTTTAGTGTTTGGCCTCAAAATTGGTAATGGAGCACTCACACTAGGGACATGGAAAAGTGTTTAGGCTATTTTTTATGTAGTTAATGCACACATCGCCTAAAATAATATCAACAAGTCCATCTATCAAGGGAATATAAGTCTCCATCAAGCAGTCCACTAATAGATGCATGTTCCATGGCAAATGGTACATATGACGCGAAGAGTGTTTAGGATTTGAAAAATGTTTTCACTTATAAAAAAATTATGCTCTTTGGTTAGTGTTTGTGAAACTTTCAGGGCAATCTCCACTATAAGAATAAGGCACTTGAGCACCGAGTTCCCTCAACTAAGGTTCTAGAAAGATGGGACTAACCCATGAAGTGCAAGTGAGATCCCTAGAATGACAAAGAGTTACTAGAACTCAGCACATTAAGTATAGACAAACTCGCCACAAACAAACGCTCAAAGCATCTAACTAAGCTACTTTAAGCTCCAAAACTGGTCATGCATCAGTTTTGAAAAATTTGGACACAAAAATGACTCAACAACATAAAAGACAACTCAAAACAAAGGCGTCTACACCACCAAAACAAAACTCAACAATGTCCTCAATGTTGGACAAGAGAGCCCGGTCTAAAAGCATGCACCTAACAAAACAGACAAAGCAAAAACCTAAGCACTAATCATGTACATCCAATTTGTTCAAGATAATACATTATTGCTGAAAATATACAAACGTAGGGGGTGAATAGGTTTTTATGTCTTTTTCAATCCCTTGAACAAACTCACGTTTGTCCCTCAAGGTAGCTTTGCATACAACACATAAACTAAACATTCATGCATAGACAAGATAAACATTTTATCATTTATGCATTGTCTATATATATGAATCAGTTGTATAAGGTATAATAGCACAAAAACTCAATATCAAAAAATACTTGTATTTCAATATTGTTCAATGTATTACAAGAATAAACAAATATAACTATACATAAGGATAACTATATACGAAAGAATTATAACAACAAATATAATCAAAGTGAATTATCTAACAAATCACACTTTACAAATTCTTGTTCAAATATACATCACAAGAGAATGATATCCAACAAGATAAAAACATACACATATACAAAAATAAGAGATAGAAAAAGAGACAATTGACACAATGATTTTTACATTGTAAACCTTTGAAAAGGAAACATCCACGGGTTGAATCCACAACCATTGGCAAAGCAATCCACTATATGAAAAAGGACTTACACACTCAAGGCTATCAACACAATGATATCCACCCTAAGCTATCATCTCCTAATCTACCCTTGGGCTAGTGAACCACTTAGCCTACTCCCTATCCAAGATGTGTCCTACACCTCTAGGAAGCAACTTCCTATCCAAGGCTCTTAAGCCTCTTGGAAGATTTCCTTGCATAACTATTTAGATCATAAGGATACTAGTCAAGCTTCCCTAGCTCAACCCTCCGGAGTACCACACTCCTAGCTAAGACTTTTGCTTGGCTATCCGGAACACTTTACTAGCCAAGTACTCTTACTCAAATTAAAGCTTCACTCACTTTAATAAGAGGCTTCAACCTTTTCACAAGGCAATGATCTAGGTGATAAAAATGATGCAAATCACAATCAATACAACATAGAACATGTAATCAATACATTCCATGGAACAACTAGACCTAAACGTGTGAGAACACAAGTAATAAAAGTCTAGGTGCAAAAACTTTAATTAAACCTAGAGCATGTGAAAACACCTAACACAAAAGCTCATAGTTTCATTCATACAATTAACACTTGAATAAATCATAAACATGGAGCACATATTTAAGATGCTACAAACATACAGATAAATGCTAAAAACATAGAATGTATTCAATGAATATTCTAGCCAAAGATTTAGAGCAAGGATATAATGATAAATCAATTAAATCCTAGATGTCTCTAAAAACACATACACAAGCACTAATCCTAGATATTATCAATCAAAGGATCAAAGTAAATTTCAAGGATTATCAATCATAAATGATTCAATTAAGTCACAAATAATCCTAGATATCAAACTAATCAC
This sequence comes from Acer campestre, assembly GCA_954870605.1. Classification (NCBI taxonomy): domain Eukaryota; kingdom Viridiplantae; phylum Streptophyta; class Magnoliopsida; order Sapindales; family Sapindaceae; genus Acer; species Acer campestre. Next base: position 28,204,003 of record OX940800.1, on the reverse strand, counting down.
AATACAACTCTCAATCATGTGAAAAACCTAGAATCTAATAAACTAGTTCACATATGTCTCTAATTAAACTTTTGATTAGGTTTGATTGTGAAGCTATCTTTCTCAATAGCATTCACCATACATATACATACATATAGAAGAAGAAACCCCAAGCAAATTGAAGGTTATAAAAGAAGAAAACTCAAAGATATGACCAATGCCTCAAGATCACAAGTTGGTTCATATTTCTGGGTAGAAGCACTAGAAAAGTCGATCAAACAGCTACAAGACTAATTGCAAAAGGTAAAGGACTGGATTATGAATAATCTCCAACTTGAATCAACCAATTCTAACTTTGTATGAGAAAGTTATGGTGTTTCGAAGGTGAGAAAAAGTTGAGAGAAAATTTTTGTATGAGAAATTCTAATTTTTCTTGGAATGAAATGGGAGGGAATTAGAGAAATTAAAAGAGATGAAAGAGAGAGAAGACAGACCAATCACATGCAGCCATGTTAGCAGCACATGTGGGGTGCATGTGGCACATGTGGGTAGAGAGCCTGCCAGGCCGTATGGCACACGGCCTCAACACTTGGCCACCAAGCTTGGCAGTTGGCCATGCTTGCTCCTCTCGTGCTCCGCTCGCCTCTTTCGGCAGTATCCGGGCCTTCGAACTCCAATTTTGAATCTGTCTTCGGATTATGAATTATGACTCCCTCATGCAAAATGAAGACTATGAAACTTAGACAAAAAGGTTGAGAATTCATCTCGGAATATGACGACGAAAACAACTCAACGAATGAGAACGAAAAGTAGCATAGCTATATCGTTTGGACTCGAAACCTAATGAATGAGTAACCGAAATGACCAGGACTCAATAAAGAATCATAAGAGATCATTTTCAAGTCCAAAAGTAATAAAATGGAGACAAATAAACATAATGTCACACACGTATGACGTTTCCTAGACATAGTCCTTAAACATGCAATTAACAATGTTTATCAATATAAATCTAATGCATGAGCATACATTACCAAGTGTGTGAAAGTGTTATATACATGTTGTTCAACCATGTAGGGACACATATGAATGCCGTGTGTGTGTGTGTGCAAAGAGGTCTATTTTACCTTTATTATGCAATGTAGAACATTCCTCTTCGAAGACACCTTCTTACATGATTTTGGCCAAGTCTTTCTTTGAAGCTTTGAATCATCAACTCTAAGACCACTAATCAAATACATGAAAAATATCGTTTTGATATGGAATACAGTAATGTTGCACATCCCACCTAAAAATCCCACCTTTTTCATCCCACTACAAATGGCATGTGAGGTGTCAAATTATGAGTGGATATATGGGGTAGGTGAGATAAATCATCATTATTGTGTATCCACTCACAATTTGACACCTCACATGCCACATGTAGTGGGATGAAAAATGTGGGATTTTAGTGGGATGTTTAGCATTATTGTATAGAATATATGCCAAGACAAACCAAAAACCTAACAATTGCTTATGATTTTCACCTAGTGAGTTATATAGTGAGATTGTAAATAATAATCTTTATGGATCTTCAAACTCTTCTCGTACTGTAAATTCTACCTTTGGGTTTTAGAATTTGATTGATGATTATTCTTGTACTTAGATATAATCATTTTAATCACATGACCAAGGGTAGAATGAAAAGAATTGATTCTTAGGACATTTTGATTATGTTAAATTCTTGGTTTTAAGTCTTTTGATTGATTGTATCAAAAGTGATCTCATAAAATATAATGAGAGGGCCGTAAAAAGTTAGAAACTATTGGTAATAGTTCATAGAACTTGTCCTGTTTTATATATGAGAATAATTGTATCTATGCATCATACATTTTTAGGAGGAGACAGTGATGTTGTTAAGAATGTAATTTCAAAGACTTTTTTTTAAAAGAAAAAATCGTATACTTGTGATATTTATGTTGAATAAATGTCATATTTGTTGAATTGCAATTTTTGATGTCATTGGAGTTTGGGGTTTGATTTAGTTGTAAGATAGTGACGACTCACTTCTTGTGTCGTTACCAAATTGCGAATTATCAAAAGATATTTATAAAGGAATTCTTACACAATATACTTTAAGATTTGAAAACTAGTAAAGCGGTAAGCTTAAGATTCATTCCACAGGGATTAGGTTAGATTAATTGATTAGCTATCTAATCTAGGTTAGTCTAACTAGTGTGCAAGAAAATAAATTATGGTTAGTTGGATAGTGTGTGGTTTGAGAAACCACCAAACAATGCATGTAATGTAAATGACAAGAATATAAAGAGAAAATGAATAGAGATAGGAATCCAATATCACCACTTAGATAAGAAAATGGGTTTAACAATTAATAGGAATTCTAGGGAGATGATAGAGTAGCTATGGACAATTGAGCAATTCATATATGGCTTCATTAATGTGCAATCTACACAATCAAGAACCGATCTCATTCGGAAGTATTGTTTAGGTCGTCACTATGAACCCTAAACAACTTCCCACTAAAATTCTTAATCGATTAAGGAGGGGTCAAGGTGGGATTGGTTAGTGACAATGGAATGGCCTAGGCAATCAGGGTGATATCCCCACCAACAACCTAACCTATTCACTATGTGCTATAATCAATCAAGTGTGTCAATAACTCAGTCAATTTTATCACAAATAAATCCTACAACAGATTGTAATCAACAAGTGTGTCAATACTCATTTAATCACATAAGTGCAAGATCTAATTAAAAAGTAAATAGAACTATAATTATGCAAACATAATATTCAAAGCTTTAATAAATACTCAATGACCAAAAGTCTCTCAAATCATTCCCCTAAAATGGGGGTTTAATTACACATAATAACAAACAAGAAAAGGAAGTAAAATGTAGAGAAATCACCCTTGGGTCTCTCTTGTAAGCCTAATCCTTCCTTGAGCTTCCTTGCTTGAATCTTGTGCAAAGATTGGGTATTGAGGATGTGTCTAGATAGGTGGAGTCAAATGGAAAGTGACAAAGGAAATGGGTGGAGTGTTAGGATTATGCTCAATAGCAAGAGTGTAATATTGTAATTAACAATCTTTTTCATATTAATAAAGTGATTTCTGGTTTAAACAAATCTTATAGCATTTATAGTTTAATATTATAATTGTCAAAGTAAATAATCATAAGGTTTAAAGACTATGACAAAAGAAGAATTGTTCGTACATCTGGATATGTATGTGGTAGACACAATTCTTTAGTTAGTCTTGAATATTGTTCACAACTTAAGTTAAAGGTTGGGCACCTTTATCTTGTTAAAGTTGTAGAATTCTTTAACTAGCATTTGAGTGAGATCAAATGAGATATGATGAGTCTAAAATCATCAGAGTGTCTTCGAGCAAAAGAATCTAGTGCACTGGGTGCATTGAACTGGATCACAATGAAATACTTTATCTATAACCGTCAGTAGATAAAAGTCATTTCATTATCAGGACAATCGGAGAGTCTATCTTAATCCTGAGATAAATGATGGACTTATGGTTGCAGGTGATATCATTTGAGCTATCAATGAGTACAATTATATCGCATAGTCTATCCTCGATAGTTTGGTGATATTCATTTGTTAATCGATAGAAGACTTCATTTATAGATATGGACATCGTGGCTCCATTTTTTAAATGAGAGTATAATATCATCATATGGATGTTTTGAGGTAATTGGATATTAAATCTCAACGTTGAGTTTTCGATAGTGTCTATTGAAAACATGGCTTCTGGACAAGTCAAAATATCCAAGTTCAAAACGTGGTCATATGAGTAAATATGGTAACTTGGAGAGTTATAGGCGGTCTATGAACTCTTGGCGATTACTGATATTAATCACGAGGATACACTATCTCCAATATGATTGTCTAGGGTATGAATGAGGAAACATCTTCCTTTTCTGTCTTTATTTAAGAGTTCAATTTTAGCTCTTTAGTGGAATGAGTTAAAATTAATGGATCGGACCTAAGTGAATCATTTGTTGATTGTGATTAGGTTATGTCTATTGAAGCTTAAATTTAGATAGCCCGCCAAGATCCTCAATCCACACGGACTTGCATGGATCACTTGATATATTCTACCGGACCAATTTAAGGGTCCATCTAGAATTGCATTTAATATATTAAGAATATAATAAGCACATTATTTATGTAATGGGCAGCTCAATTATATTTATATATTAATGAATGACATGTGGGCTTGTTTCTTTTAGTAAGAATGGGTCTAGTTCACATGTGGGCTTTTTATTTAAAGTCCAATGGATTAAATGAAATAAGAAAATAATATATAGCCCATTTATTTTAAGTGGGGCGGCAAAGGTGAATTAATTAACCTAATATATTATTTTGTTTCATTGTTTAATTAAATAAGAATTAATTAATTTATTAATTAATTGTTTAATTAAGAAACAAATCTTTTCTGATTAGGAAATATGATTCCTAAAGGTATACTATTGGTAGTAGTATACTTAAATTAAAAGACTTGTTTGACAAGGAAATAAATAATTAATTTTATTTATTTAATCAAATAAGAAGTCTTTTTATTTAGTCAAATAAAAGAATAAAAAGATTTATGAGTTGGATTAGGGTTTGGGAGTCTTAAACTAAATAGGAATTAGGGTGCAATACAAACTCTTTTTGGCTTGAGTATTGCGGCAACCCTAGTCCCTTTTAGGTTAGAGATTTCGGCCACCCTAATAAAAAGAAAGAAAGAAAATTTTGCCAGATATATAAGTGGACTTATAGAATTCGGCCACTTAAGGTTTTTTTTGTGTGCTTGATTCTATTTTCTTCTTCTTCTCAATTCATAGATAGATAATTTTTATTCTACTAAAACAAAAAAGAGACATAGATTATTCTTTGATGGTATACTATTTGCTTATTCATTAATAAGCTTGTGTGTACAACATCGATCTTGGTTCACGCGAGTTTCGATCATTAGATTGAGAACTCAAAAGTGACCGGAATAATCTTAGTATTCTTTTGATTGTTTTTGTGACTAACGAAGAAGAGAAAAGTTTGTTTTGTCCAATCACAGGCTTGCAATTCAAAGAAAAGGGAGACCACGCTCCTAGGTGATCCACGTTCGTGCTAGGATTGAAGATCTTGCGGATTACCATCGACGTAAGTCAATCGGATCACGCGACAAAAGGTATTCTTCTTTTGTTAGATAATATATATCTTTAATTGATTAAAAGGGTTAAGGTTCATAAATGGAAAATTTTTTAAAAGCTACTAAATCTATTTTTTAGTCTCGCTTCCGCTGCGTGTACTTTACGGTATTTTTCCCTACATGGAGAAGATGGAAAGATATGAGTGATTTAAGTGTTTATTGGAGAGGAGAATGGTGGGAATAAGAGTGGTGGAGAAAGGAGGTTTCTTGATGAACAAGAGTTGTCTAAAAGGGAAAAAATCATGATGAATTTATAGGGATTTCAAATTAGGTCACGGTTGGTAAATTACCAAAACACCCCATGAACTTGTCAATTTACCATTTTAGCCCCTCTAGGGGGCTTTCTTGTAATTTTCCCCACCAATCATAGATGAACACAGATGTGTTTGCTGTTTTGGTTCATGGCAATGCAATTGGCTGTTGGGATTTTTACCCTAAAGTTTGTAGTTTGTAAATATGAATTGAACAAGAAATAAAAGAAGTAGTTTATTCATTCAAATTGTCTCATACATTTATTTATATCATGTGTACTTAACATCCAAGATTACCGGATGTAATCTCTATCTGAGTATATGAGAGTCATATACAGAGGTATTCAGTTTGAGATGAGCAATCTAAAGAGTCTGTAGATAGCAAATAGAGTTGGGTACTTTATTTATGGCTAATCTACAGGTGCGGTCCGTTCCTTAATGTACGGTGATCTTATCTTGGATCATTCATATGGAGATATGAGAATGGAGGCACCTTGTATGATGTGATCATATAGGACTGGGCCATTATCTATATGAATCTCTCACCAAGATCTGTTACATGATGAGATTCATATATATCAACAAATGATGGCTATATGTGGGTGATCTTAATCCTGGGTGTCTTATCGACTCCTTAAGGTTAGATTGTGATCTTTGATATACCATGGGTGAGGTCGGAGTTGCATTCCTGATCAATATGCTCTGTATATTGGGATCGCAGTTTGGCTTGTGGTTGGAAAGGTCTACACACAATAGTGGAATCCACTCCTTCTTGTAAGAAGTAGATAGTAGTTCCCTTAAGGGTTGATTCAGGGCTTGAACAATATGAGCACTCTCCTAATTCTTTAAGGAATGTAGGATTTACTGTTCATTAAAAAATCAATGGTACTTAATGGAAAGATATAATTAAAGGGGTATAACGGACATTATGGCCCAGCTCTAATTATGAACTACCTATGGAGGATCATACCATATGTAATAGTTATATCAATGGATACTGATGAGAATAAGGGAGCTGCACCAAGGGACCCATTGCATGTTCCGGTTGGGCCAATAACAAGGGCTAGGGCTAGGAGATTCAAAGAGGCACTCAATGGCCTGATCCAAGACACTTGGGCTGATTCTAAATTGTTGGAGCCCAAGATAAGCCCACATGAAGACCAAGGCTTAATTAATGTCATCAAGGCAATGGATTGGGCCAAATAAGAGAAGACTTGGGCTTTTGGAGGAATTTCATTTGGAGGAATTTCAATTTTAATTTTTGTTTTCCTTAAATTAGGCATGTTGCCTACCTTGTCTTTTCCTTAAATTAGGCATGTTGCCTACCTTGTCTTTTCCTTAAATTAGGCATGTTGCCTACCTTTTCTTTTCCTTAAATTAGGCATGTTGCCTACCTTGTCTTTTCCTTGAATTAGGCATGTTGCCTACCTTTTCTTTTCCTTGAATTAGGCATGTTGCCTACCTTTTCTTTTCCTTGAATTAGGCATGTTGCCTACCTTTTCTTTTCCTTAAATTAGGCATGTTGCCTACCTTTTCTTTTCCTTGAATTAGGCATGTTGCCTACCTTTTCTTTTCCTTGAATTAGGCATGTTGCCTAACCTTGTCTTCTAGGGTTTTAGTATAAAAGGAACCAACCTCTATGATTTTGGGGAGCTTGAATTTGAATGAAAAATGAGAGAGTTTTCTCTTTTGTTCCTTGAGAACTAATTGGAACTTATCAGATTTTCTCTGTGGCGTTCCTCCTTGACTTATCAATCAAGTCTTCCATCCTTGATTGTGGCGTCTTCCTTATACCAAGGTTCACATCTCGCTATAGGTGTTGGGTCGCGGTTTCCATCCGAACCAGAGGTTAGAACGATCCGAGGCATCATCCTTGTTACAATCAACGAGGATCGTATCAGTTGGTATCAGAGCTTCGGCATCTAACATCAGGTTTTATCTATCTTTGTTCTTCGTCTTCCTTTGAATTCCGTTCAAGTTCAGTACTCAAAAAAAAAAAAAAAAAAAAAAAATTCAGAAGATCTTGCTTGTTGATCAAGGTCGGTAAAAAAAAAAAAAAAAAAAAAAAAAAAAAAAAAAAAAATTTGAACGATCTTGTAGTTGAATATATCTCAATCTTTGTCCTTCTTCTTCTGGTTTCGTGCAGTAGTAGCATTAAAAAAAAAATATATATATATCTATTCTTGGTAGTAGAAACAGCCCTATTATTTCAGTTTCATTGTATTTCGTTTGTGTGAACCTAGCAAATCTAAGTTTCTTGTGAACGTAGCTAAGAAATCCTGATTATTGTTTGGTTAGTTTGATAAGAACTTTTGAGGAAATTGTGAGTGAAAAAAAGGCAAGAGTGGTGAGAAAATACTGAGGGTAAAAGCCGAATATGATGAGTGAAACACACGAGTGTTGAGTGAATTGATTATTCGAGCGAAACACTTGAGGGAGTGCCGTGAGGTCCTTTTTATTTTCTAATCTTTTTCTTGCAGGAAAAACATGTCTGACAACAAAGATAAAGGCACTACTGAGGATTCTTCCATTCCAGCAGATCTAAAGAATTGGAAGGAGGCATTAGTAGGGGAGATGAGACGAATGATGAGGGGAGAAATGGAGCACTTACATGAGCGCTTAGATAAAGTGGAAAGCGCACGTGCGGAACAGCCACGACCCGTTCACCAAGCACGTAGGAGAGAGAGAGTTCCGGTAAGGGAAGAAGTTAATGATTATTATGGGGATGAAAAAGACATGGAAGGGGATGATCGCATGTCCAATGTGGGTGCGGGAAGATTTAGGCGTGGAATGGGAGGTAGAGGAGATAGGTATGGGAATAGAGAAGATAGGTATGGGAATAGAGGAGATAGGTATGGAGAGAGGGTTGATAATAATTTGGGTAATATCAAGGTGAAGATTCCAACCTTCCAAGGTAAAACTGATCCTGAAGCTTATTTGGAGTGGGAGAAAAGAATAGAGTTGGTGTTTGATTGCCATGATTACTCCGAATTGAAGAAAGTGAAATTGGCAGCCATAGAATTCACCGATTATGCTATTGTTTGGTGGGATCAATTGATTATGAGTAGGAGACGGAATGGAGAAAGACCTATTGAGACATGGGAGGATATGAAAACTGTTATGAGGAGGAGATTCATTCCAAGTCACTACTACAGGGGTTTGTTTCAAAAATTGCAAACTCTTACTCAAGGGTCTAAGTGTGTAGAAGACTACTACAAGGAGATGGAGATAGCCATGATTCGAGCTGATGTGGAGGAGGACCGAGAGGCGACAATGGCTAGGTTCCTAAATGGGTTACACCGAGACATTGCAAATGTAGTGGAGTTGCAACACTATGTTGAATTGACTGACATGGTACACATGGCCATCAAAGTGGAACAACAATTGAAGAGGAAGGGTTCCACACGGGTTGGGCAAAATTCGGGTTCTTCATCATCATGGAAACCGAATTGGAGCAAGAAAGAGGACCAGCCTAGTTTCAAGGCCAAAGCCGAACCTCCTAAAGATCATAAGGCCGGAGGCTCATTAAATCAAGGTAAATCAGATCCTCAACCTTCTAGAAACCGTGACATTAAATGCTTTAAGTGTTTGGGAGCAGGTCATATTGCATCACAATGCCCAAACAAGAGAGTAATGGTTTTGAGGGATGATGGTGATATCGAATCCGAGGAAGAATCTGATGATGAGTCTATGCCACCTTTAGAGGATGCAAGTGACTTCGAATATCCGGTAGGTGGAGAGCTTTTGGTCGCAAGAAGAGCTCTTAGTGCTCAAGCCAAGGAAGAGGATGAGGTACAACGTGATAACATCTTTCACACACGCTGCCATGTTAATGACAAGGTATGTAGTATGATTATTGATGGGGGGAGTTGTACTAATGTGGCTAGCACTACTTTGGTGGAAAAATTGAATTTGACAACTTTGAAGCACCCAAAACCTTATAAACTACAATGGTTGAATGATAGTGGGGAAGTTAAGGTGAATAAACAGGTGTTGGTGTCATTTTCAATTGGAAAATATAAAGATGAAGTTATTTGTGATGTGGTACCAATGGATGCGAGTCATATTCTTTTAGGAAGACCATGGCAGTTTGATAGGCATGTGACTCATGATGGATATACAAATAGATACTCATTTGTACTCAATAAAAGGCCAATCACTCTTGTACCTTTAACCCCAAGCCAAGTATATGAAGATCAAGTGAGGTTAAAAAAAGAGAGAGATGTTAAAAAGGAGAGTGAGAGCTCAAAAGAAAGAGAGACAAAAGGGAGGGAGTCCGAAACAGCAAAAAAAGAAAAAAAGGCTGATGAGAAAAAAAAGGAGAGAAAACAAGTGAGCTTTTATGCACGAGGGAGTGAGATCAAAAGGGCTTTGTTTTCAAATCAGCCAATGATTGTACTTTTGTACAAAGAGGCTTGTTTTAGTGCTAACGAAATTGACTCTTCTTTGCCTAGTGTTGTTGTTTCCCTTTTACAGGACTTTGGTGAAGTGTTTCCCGAGGAGATGCCTATTGGTTTACCGCCAATAAGGGGGATTGAGCACCAAATTGATTTTGTACCCGGAGCGCCAATTCCAAATAGGCCCGCATATAGAAGTAATCCCGAGGAGACAAAGGAACTTCAAAGACAGGTTGAGGAGCTCATGGAAAAGGGGTATGTTCGTGAGAGTATGAGTCCTTGTGCGGTTCCCGTATTGCTTGTGCCTAAGAAGGACGGAACATGGAGGATGTGTGTTGATTGTCGTGCCATCAACAATATCACTGTAAAGTATCGACATCCTATTCCTAGATTAGATGATATGCTTGATGAATTGCATGGTTCTATTGTTTTCACAAAAATTGATCTTAAAAGTGGATATCATCAAATTAGGATGAAAGAAGGTGATGAGTGGAAAACTGCTTTCAAAACAAAGTATGGTTTATATGAGTGGTTAGTTATGCCTTTTGGGTTAACTAATGCACCAAGTACTTTCATGAGATTAATGAACCATGTATTGCGTGCTTTCATTGGGAAATTTGTGGTTGTTTACTTTGATGACATTCTGATTTATAGCAAGACTTTGGATGAGCATGTTGAACATTTAAAACTTGTTTTAGGTGTTTTAAGAACAGAAAAATTGTTTGCTAATTTAAAAAAGTGTACCTTTTGCACAGATAAGCTTGTATTTCTGGGTTTTGTTGTTAGTGTTAAGGGAATTGGGGTTGATGAGGAAAAGGTTAAGGCAATTAGGGAGTGGCCGAAACCGACAAATGTGGGACAAGTGAGAAGTTTTCATGGGTTGGCTAGTTTCTATAGGAGGTTTGTGAAAGACTTTAGTAGTCTAGCTGCACCTTTAACTGAAGTTATCAAAAAGAATGTGGGATTTAAGTGGGGTAATGAACAAGAAAAGGCATTTAACTTGATTAAGGACAAACTAACTAATGCACCTTTGCTTGCTTTGCCTGACTTTGCTAAAGCTTTTGAGATTGAGTGTGATGCTTCAGGAATAGGTATTGGAGCTGTTCTAATGCAAGAAGGACGTCCCATTGCATTTTTTAGTGAGAAGATAAATGGAGCAGCCTTGAATTATCCTACCTATGACAAGGAGATGTATGCGTTGGTTAGGGCATTGGAGACTTGGCAACACTACCTTTGGCCAAAGGAATTTGTGATCCACACGGATCATGAGTCCCTAAAGCATTTAAAGGGGCAACATAAGCTAAATAAGCGGCATGCCAAGTGGGTGGAGTTCATAGAAACATTTCCATATGTGATCAAGTACAAGAAAGGTAAGGAAAACATCGTCGCTGATGCTTTGTCTAGAAGGTACGTTTTACTTTCCACTTTGGATGCTAGATTGTTTGGTTTTAACTACATTAAAGAATTGTATGTGGAAGATGCTGATTTTGGCAATGTATTCAATGCATGTGAAAATGTTGCATTTGGCAAGTTTTATAGGCATGATGGATTTTTGTTTAGAGAAACTAAATTATGCGTGCCTAAGAGTTCTTTGCGTGAATTGCTTGTTAGAGAAGCACATGGGGGAGGTTTGATGGGGCACTTTGGTATAGCCAAGACACTAGATGTTTTGCATGAACACTTCTTTTGGCCTCATATGAAACGTGATGTAGAGAGAATTTGTGAGAAATGCATTACATGTAGACAAGCTAAGTCTAGGGTTCAGCCTCATGGTTTGTATACTCCTTTGCCTATACCTAGTGGACCTTGGATTGATATTTCTATGGATTTTGTGCTGGGTTTGCCTAGGTCAAAGAGGGGTAGAGATTCTATATATGTGGTTGTTGATAGGTTTTCTAAAATGGCACATTTCATTCCTTGTCATAAAACTGATGATGCATCACATATTGCTGATTTGTTTTTCAAAGAAATTGTTAGATTGCATGGCATGCCTAAAACCATTGTTTCGGATAGAGATGCTAAGTTCTTAAGCTACTTTTGGAAAACTCTGTGGGGCAAGTTAGGAACTAAACTTTTATTTTCTACTACTTGTCATCCACAAACTGATGGTCAAACTGAAGTAGTTAATAGAACTTTATCTGCCTTGTTGCGTGCTATAATACAAAAGAACTTGAAAACATGGGAGGATTGTTTGCCGCATGTAGAGTTTGCTTATAATAGGAGTGTGCATTCTGCAACTCATTTTTCGCCTTTTGAAATTGTGTATGGTTTTAATCCGTTAACTCCTTTGGATTTAATTCCTTTACCTGTGAATGAGCATGTTAGCTTGGATGGTAAGAAAAAGGCAGATTTTGTTAAGCAAATCCATGAAAAGACTCGGCAAAATATTGAGAGGAGAACTGAACAATATGCCAACCAAGCTAATAAAGGGCGCAAGAAAGTTGTGTTTGAGCCAGGTGATTGGGTGTGGTTGCATATGAGGAAGGAACGGTTCCCAGTCCAAAGGCGTTCTAAATTACTTCCTAGGGGAGATGGCCCATTTCAAGTGCTTGAAAGGATCAATGACAATGCCTACAAGTTAGATCTTCCAGGTGAGTATAATGTTAGTGCAAGCTTCAATGTTTCTGATTTGTCTCCTTTTGATGTAGGTGACGATTTGAGGACAAATCCTTTTCAAGAGGGAGGGAATGATGAGAATAAGGGAGCTGCACCAAGGGACCCATTGCATGTTCCGGTTGGGCCAATAACAAGGGCTAGGGCTAGGAGATTCAAAGAGGCACTCAATGGCCTGATCCAAGACACTTGGGCTGATTCTAAATTGTTGGAGCCCAAGATAAGCCCACATGAAGACCAAGGCTTAATTAATGTCATCAAGGCAATGGATTGGGCCAAATAAGAGAAGACTTGGGCTTTTGGAGGAATTTCATTTGGAGGAATTTCAATTTTAATTTTTGTTTTCCTTAAATTAGGCATGTTGCCTACCTTGTCTTTTCCTTAAATTAGGCATGTTGCCTACCTTGTCTTTTCCTTAAATTAGGCATGTTGCCTACCTTTTCTTTTCCTTAAATTAGGCATGTTGCCTACCTTGTCTTTTCCTTGAATTAGGCATGTTGCCTACCTTTTCTTTTCCTTGAATTAGGCATGTTGCCTACCTTTTCTTTTCCTTAAATTAGGCATGTTGCCTACCTTTTCTTTTCCTTGAATTAGGCATGTTGCCTACCTTTTCTTTTCCTTGAATTAGGCATGTTGCCTAACCTTGTCTTCTAGGGTTTTAGTATAAAAGGAACCAACCTCTATGATTTTGGGGAGCTTGAATTTGAATGAAAAATGAGAGAGTTTTCTCTTTTGTTCCTTGAGAACTAATTGGAACTTATCAGATTTTCTCTGTGGCGTTCCTCCTTGACTTATCAATCAAGTCTTCCATCCTTGATTGTGGCGTCTTCCTTATACCAAGGTTCACATCTCGCTATAGGTGTTGGGTCGCGGTTTCCATCCGAACCAGAGGTTAGAACGATCCGAGGCATCATCCTTGTTACAATCAACGAGGATCGTATCAGATACCAAGAGTTATTGGTTTGTGTAAAAACGTCTACAGTTGAGAGAGTGTAACTTCGGGTATTTAGTGGAATAACACCGAAGTTAATAATCATGAAATATTAATTAAAGAGTTTAATTAATTATTTCTAAGGATTATTGGAGCTCAAAATACTGTGGGTCCATTAGGTCCTCTTGCTAGCCCGATCGATTTAGGTAACAAGGGTCACGGTTAATTAATTGGATTGTTCAATTAATTGTGTTACAAAAGTGACACGTGTCTATTCAGGAATTAATTGAATAATGTGATTATTCAATTAATGAATATTAATGATTATGTTAATTAAATAATTAGATTATTTAATTGTGTAATTAATCATTAGATGGATGGTGTTGATTGATATTTAATTTTGAATGAAGAAAAGATAATTTGATTATTTTATTTTCATTTAATTAAATATTTAAATTTGAGTTTAAAAGAGTTTTAAATTCAAATTAAATCAAATAAATTAATTAATATCTTTAAAAGATATTCGATATCTTAAAAGATTTTATTAATTAGTTTAAGTTTAATATATATATATATATGATATATGTTATTTTGAAGATGGATTTAAAGTGATTTTGTATCAGGTACTAAAAGGTGAAAACACAACACAGGAGGAAGAAAAATAAAGAAAGAAGACGAGGGGTACGACTACCAAGAAAAAAAAGAAAACAAAAGAAAAATTGTTCTATTTTTATTTGAGGCTAGCCGCATTCAATATACAAACAACAAGAGTTGTATTTGTGTGTTCTTCTTCAACCTCCATTCATCCTCCTTGTTCCTGAGTACCGTGACGCGCCCACACGCTATTACCAATCCCGGATCATAGTCAGGAAGATCAAGGGGTTCAAATTAGGTGCATATCGTATTAAAGTGAAAGAGCCTCCTACGCTGGTATGAAATTGTTTTCATCTCCTTCTTATTGTTTTCAATTATTACTGTACAAATGGGTTTATTTGATTATTGCTTTTAAAAATTTTAAAACCTTTCCGCTGCGCAGTCTGTAACCCTAGGTTCCTACAATTGGTATCAGTGCCAATTTTTATACAGTATAATCGAATTCGATTGCTCCTGATTACATGTATGAATGTGTAGGCACTTTATAATGATTGTATGATGCTTATAATTTTTTTTTATTGTTATAAACGTGGTTGATCGTTAATTGTTTGGTACATTGGGTTTTAAGTTTTTAGAAATTAATTGTAATATTTTTCAATGTAATATTAATTTCGGGTTGTAATAATTAGTTATTAATTTTTTTTTTCGATGTAATCGTTCTATGTATATCTATACTTATAATATGATTATGTAACCGTTTATAAAGAACAAGATTCGAAGATAAAGCAACACACGCGAAAAACTATGCGCAACTATTGCACATATATGGCTGCCCATGAAGACATATGTAATCATGACGGCTTTGTTTTCGTCCTCCCTAAGGAGGGTTTCCATAAGAATCAATATCAAGGTTGACTTCCTAACATATAGGATTTTTGAGGGGATTTCGGGATTGACCGACCCTAAGGCGGCAATTCTCGAGTTAAGCTCATGAGATCTGAAATGATGGATTACGCTCACAAGGTTTTAATTAAATTGGTTAATTATAAACCTGACTGAAATATACGATGGTTGAATGTCAGAGGAATAAGAGTTATTCTGGTATGAAATTTAATTGAGAATGTCTCGATCCAACATGCAAGAATTTGACTGACCCTAAGGCGGCACTTGCTTGTGGTATGTTGGATTGTCATGGCGTAGAAACACTTTTTAGGGTTGTTCTTGTTCATTAAACATTTTCATGCATCATGTTTAATTTTATGCTGAACATTCGCACATGTTTTGAATGTATAAATGAATGAATTCTTTATTTATGTTTTTTCAGCCATGTCAACTGCACTATTACAAATGATAGCCAATGACAAATTAACTGGTGATAACTACACTAAATGGAAACACAATATCAATGCAATTTTGGTCACCAAGGACCTTAAGTTTGTGCTTACGGAGGAATGTCCTCCAACGCCTACTGCCAATGCCGCATGAACTGTTCATGAGGCATATGAGAAATGGGTCTTATCAGATGAGAAAACCCGAACATATCTGTTAGCAAGTATGACAGACGTGTTTATCACTAAGCACGAAGCAATGGGTACTGCATTTAAAATAATGGAGTCACTGTAGGCTATGTTTGGGCAACCCTCTGAACAAAAGCGGCACGAAGCTGTTCGTCCCGCTATGCTCGCTCAAATGAAGGAGGGTACATCAGTTCGGCAACATGTCCTAAACATGATGTCCTACTTCATCATGACAGAGATCAATGGTAGGGCATTTGATGAACCCAGTCAAGTGAGCATCATACTGACAACTCTTCCAAAGAGTTTCAATCAGTTTAAAAGCAACTATGGGATGAACAAGTTGAGTTTTAGTCTGACTTAGTTGCTTGAAGAGCTCACTATTTTTGAGTCCATAACGAAGGACAACAAAGATAAGACCGGTGAGGCAAATGTTGCTGAACCATCTTCTTCTAGATCAAAAAAGAGGAAGAGGTTTGTTGGGAAGGCTAAGCGTAAGCCCAAACCCAAGAAAGCCCAAAGCAAGAAGAAAAAGAAAAAAAGTAAATGTGATTTACTTGTTCTTGAATCATGTATAATGGAAGATGATTCTTCACCCTGGATAGTTGATTCAGGGGCCACTAACCATGTTTGTTCTTTTATGCAATGGACTGAATCTTGGACACATCTTGAGGAGGGATCCTTTTCTATGCGTGTTGGGTCGGGGGATGTTTTGTCAGCCCGAGCAGTGGGTGTAGTTAGACTACATTTTGGAAGTTGTTTCATTATTTTGGATAATGTATATTTAATTCCTGGATTTACTCGAAATTTGATTTCAGTTTCAAAGTTGTTGGAACAATTATATTCTGTTTTTTTCAATAATAAGTTTGTTATTATTGCAAATAATGGTTTGAATATATGATCAGGATTAAACGAAAACAACTTGTATGTTTTAAGGCCATTAATACATACTACACTGCTGAACGCTGAATTGTTTAAAGTTGAAAAACCTAAAACAAAACGACAAAAGATTTCTCCAAAAAATGAAACGTATCTATGGCATCTAAGACTTGGACATATCAACCTTGACCGGATAAATAGACTAGTGAAAGGCGGATCTTTAAGTGAGTTAAAGGTTGGCACTTTTCCTGTCTGCGAATCTTATTTAGAAGGTAAAATGACCAAGAGACCTTTTACTGGAAAAGGGCTGAGAGTTAGAGAACCACTAGAGCTTATACATTCAGACGTCTGTGGACCAATGAATGTTAAAGTAAGGGGTGGTTATGAGTATTATGTCACCTTTATTGATGACTACTCAATATACGAATATGTCTACCTAATGCAATGAAAGTCAGAAACTTTTAAAAAGTTTAAAGAATTCTGAGCTGAAGATGAAAATCAGTTAGGAAAGACTATCAAGACTCTATGATCAGATCGTGGAGGTAAGTACCTTGACCAAGAGTTTGAAGACTTTATGGTCGAGTATGGGATAGTGTCCCAACTCACAACTCCTGGTACACCTCCGCAAAATGGTCTCGTGGAGAGGAGAAATAGAACCCTAATGGAAATGGTGAGATCTTTGATTAGTTTCTCATCTTTACCAAATTCCTTTTGGGGATATGCGTTACAACCAGCGACATACATTTTGAATGTAGTGCCATCCAAATCTGTTCCTCAGACTCCTCTAGAGTTGTGGAATGGTTGTAAAGTTAGTTTGCGACATTTCCGTGTATGGGGGTGTCCAGCACACGTGCTAAAGAACAGAAGTGGAAAGCTAGAACCCAAGTTTGTGGTCTGCTTGTTTGTAGGATAACCCAAAGAGACCAGAGGTGGATACTTCTATAGTCCTGAAGATAACAAAGTGTTTGTATCGACAAATGCAACGTTTCTTGAGGATAACTATATTAGTGACCATAATCCTCGTTCTAAAATTGTATTGAGTGAGTTGGAGCCTGGTGAGACCAGTTCTCAGTCAACAAGAGTTGTTGATCCACTAACATCTGAGAGTCAGATGATTCCTAGTCAGGATACACTACCACCTAGACGTAGTGAGAGGCTTATGAGACAGCTTGAACGCTATTTGGGTGTAAGTAAGGGACAAGATGTTGTCTTTGCTGATAGTGTGGATGATCCATTGACATTTAAGAATGCAATGGAAGATCCTGATAAAGAGGAATGGCTTAAAGCCATGAATCTCGAGATGGAGTCTATGTACTCTAACTCAGTCTGGGAAGTTGTAGACTTATCGGATGGGGTGAAACCCATAGGGTGTAAGTGGATCTGCAAGAGAAAATGAAGAGTAGACAAGAAGGTAGAGACCTTCAAGGCAAGGCTAGTGGCCAAGGGTTATGCCCAAAAAGAGGGGGTCGATTATGAAGAGACCTTCTTGCTAGTAGCCATGTTTAAGTCTATTCGGATTCTCTTATCCGTTGCTGCCTATTTTGATTACGAAATTTGGCAAATGGATGTCAAGACTGCATTCTTGAATGGCAATCTTGATGAGAGCATCTATATGATGCTGTTAGGGTTATGCTCAATAGCAAGAGTGTAATGTTGTACTTGACAATCTTTTCATATTAATAAAGTGATTTCTGTTAGTTAACAAAATCTTATATATCATTTATTATTATAATTGTCAAAGTACATAATCATAAGGTCAAAAGACTATGCGAAAAGAAGAATTATTCGTACATCTGGATATGTATGAGGTAGACACAATTCTTTAGTTAGTCTTCAATAACGTTCACAACTTAAGTTAAATGTTGGGCACCTTTATCTTGTTAAAGTTGTAGAATTCTTTTACTAGCATTTGAGTGGGATCAAATGTGTTGTGATGAGTCTAAAATCATCGAAGGGTCTTCGAGTAAAAGAATCTAGTGCACTGGGTGCATTGAACCGGATCATAATGAAATACTTTTTCTAGAACCGTCAATAGATAAAAGTCTTTTCATTATCAGGACAATCAGAGAGTCTATCTTAATCCTGAGATAAATGATGGACTTATGGTTGCAAGTGTTATCATTTGAGCTATCAATGAGTACGATTATATAGCATAGTCTATCCTCGATAGTTTGGTGGTATTCATTTTTTAATCGATAGAGGACTTCATTTATAGATATAGACATCGTGGCTCTATTTATTAAATGTGAGTAGAATATCATCATATGGATGCTTTGTAGTTTTGGATATGAAATCTTAACGTTGAGTTTTCAATAGTGTCTATTGAAAGATGACTTCTGGACAAGTCATAATATATATCCAAGTTCAAAGTGTGGTCATATGAGTAAATATGGTAACTTGGAGAGCTATAGGCAGTCTATGAGCTCTTGGCGATTACTGATATTCTTCACGAGGATTCACTATCTCCCATATGATTGTCTAGGGTATGAATGAGCATTGTTAACTTATTCCATCTTCATTTAAGAGTGCAATTTTAGTTCTTTAGTGGAATGAACTAAAATTAATAGATTGAAAGTGAATCATTTGTTGATTGTGATTGGATTATGTCTATTGGAGCTTAAATTTAGATAGGCCCACCAAGATCCCCAATCCGTACGGACTTGCATGAATCACTTGATATATTCTACCGGACTATTTGTGGGTCCATTTAGAATTGTATTTTAATATATTAAGAATATAATTTGCACATTATTTATTTAATGGGCTGTTTAATTATATTAATATATTAATGAAAGGCATGTGAGCTTGTTTCTTTTAGTAAGAATGGGTCTAGTTTACATGTGGGCTTTTTATTAAAGTCCAAATGGATTAAATAAAATAAGTAAACAATATGTAGGCCCAAGTCTCTTGTCATGGGCGGCAATGGGTAATAATAAGCCCATTATATTGTTTTGTTTTATTATTTAATTAAATGGAAATCAATTAATATGTTAATTAATTATTTAATTAAGAATCAAATCTTTTTCTGATTAGGAAATGTGTTTCCTAGTTGTATACTACTCTTAGTAGTATATTAAAAGTAAAAGACTTTATTTGTTTAGTCAAATTAGGAAGTCTTTTATTTAGTCACAAATACACTAAAGAGTTGGATTAAGTTTGAATTCTGAAGAAGTCTTTGTATCCTATTTGGAAAAGGACTTTGGTGATCACCTTGTTGGACAAGGTAAGAATTCATAAGCCCTAAATAAACTAGGAAGGATTTTCTGCCACCCTAAAACATCTAGGGCAGAAAATTCGGTCACTATAAATATATAGTGAGAATTTTCGGCCAACACTAGATTTCTTTTTAGAAGAATTTATTTTCTTTGGCAAAAAGGAAAAATAAAAATCCTACTCTTTTTACTAGTGAGAATTCGGCCAAGGTGTTTTGTGAGAGAAGAATTGTTCTAGCTTCGATGGTGTACTAGTGATCTTGACATCAAAAGATCTTGTACACACTTTCGAATTAGGTTCACGCGAATTTCAATCCTAGGATTGTGAATTCAAAAGTGACTGGAACATTCTTAGCAAACTTTTGGAGCTTATAGTGATCAACAAAATCAGAAAAGTGTTTGTTCGTCCATTCTCAGGTTCACAATTCAAAGAAGGGAGACCACGCTCCTAGGTGATTCACGTTCGTGATCGGCTTTGGAAGATCTAGCGGATTACCATCGATGTTAGTCAATCGGATCACGCGACAAAGGTATATCATCTTTTCGTATGTATGATTAATTAATTAAAGGGTTAAGGTTCAATATGGAAAAAAAATTTAGAACATACTAAACTCTCTTTTAGTCTCGCTTCCCGCTGCATGCACGTATTTTTTCCGTACAATTGGTATCAGAGCCTGGTTGTGCCCTTTAATTAATTAACGTATATGTACGTGAATCTTTTTCTTTTTATTGTGATTATGCATGTTTAGAAAGAGATGGCACTCTAGGTATTCTCATATATAATTACATTGGAATGTATGGATTTATATATGTTATATTTTGATATAAAGTGAATTGTTATTGCTCGATTTTGATCCTAGAATTTCAATGTAATTTTTGTTTCGGAATTGTAACAAGAAGGGTGGCCTATTATCATCACGATTTCCTTCTTGGTAGTTGCTAATGTTTTTTATTTTTTTTTATGTATTATTTTAAACTGCAGTATTTTTTTTAATGTATTAAAAAAATAAGTGCAGTATTTTTTATTAAATACTGCTGTGAATAAAAAAAATAAATTTACTGCAGTATTTTTATTGTTTAAATAGGTATGTAATATGTTCAAGCATCGAAGATTCGAAGACTTGAAGCATTAATGGCAACCGGAACGAGTTTAGGACCATGCGCACCATAGCAACGTCCACGCGCGCAATATTGCACGCAGCTGTGCATGTTGGACTGTGGACTGTGCATGGCAGCCCCATGGAGTCCATGGGCTGCACACGGCAGCCCTTGTTAGGGTTGTGGAGTGTGCACGCCAATTGGGCAGCCGTGGGTGCTCACGTGATCCATGGCCGCTTGAAGATTTGTTCGCCAAGAAAGGAGATTTTTTGTATTCCAAACAATTGTAATTTACTTGCTTTTCGAGGATGGATCAAAATCGTGGCTATTTATTTTATGTAAATATTACAATATTTGTTATTGTTTGATAACATGTCATGTAGAATAGGAGTGCCACTCATATATCTATTTTGGTATGAACATGCATTGAATGATTTAGGTATCTAATTGGCATCTAGATAACTTGGTAAATCATTCTTTGGGATTTAATCACATGCCTTAAATAATTGAGTTGGAGAAGGTGTATTGCAAACACCTATGGCCTCCAAGGTTAGTTGAGCTATATTATTTTTGGTAATCTCCCCAAGGTGCGTCCATGAATGGAATATAGCAAGATACTTCCTTACAAGGATAGACTAGACAATTGACTCAAACGAGATCTACTCCCCAAGGAGGGATTTTCGTGAGAAAATATATTGAGGGTCGAAATCTTGGTAGTACACTCAATGTGATTTTATTGATATCCTCCCAAGAGTTCTTGTTAATAAAATCACAAGGCTAAAATTGAAAACGTTGGTTGTTATGTTAACAATTAGGTGGGACCTAGTCTAACTAATAAATGGTGCGAACTCCCAAAGGAGGCGTAACATTTATGGGTGATGGATCGAACGTTGAATTTTACGATTGAATTATAAATATTTAATTCAAGATAAATATTCGAAAACGCTAAGCAATGATTATTTACTCATATATATTTTTTGTTAAGAAATCATGATCCCATCCCTAATGATCATCCTAAAAGATAAAACTTTAACCGGTAATAATTATGTCACATGGAAAAGGAAAATTGGGTTGTTGCTGCAAGCTGAAAAAATATAAATTTTGTTCTAACTACTCCTAAACCACCTGCTCCTACTAATGAATCTAATGTGATGCAATGAAATGAGTATGAGCAGTGGGAGACCTCTAATGAGATGGCCAAATGGCTACCATCTCAGATGTGTTGCAATAGCAGCATGAAGGAATGGGGTCTACTGCTGATATGATGATGTCTCTAAAAGAGATTCATATGGTTGGTAAAGTTGCTACTATTAGACCCGTTAGAAGGTTAAGGAATAATAGAAGAAAAAGCAACTTGGGTTTACCAAGAAAGTAACCAAGATCAAAAGGAAGTGCTTCTTTTGTGGTGAAAAGAGACATTGGAAAAAGTAATTTTCGAAAGTCTCAAAATAAAAAGGAACAAGGTAATATGAATTATCTTGAAACATGTTTTTCTGGCAGATTCTATAGATTCTTGGATCGTAGACTCTGGAGCCACTAATCATGTTTGTTATTCCTTACGGGGGTTTCAAGAAAGGAGAAGGCTAAATAAGAATAAAATCAACTTGTGTTTAGGCAATAGAGCGTTGGTGTCTGCTAGTGCACTGGGAGATATTAGAGTTAATCTAGATGCTAGTAGGCATTTAGATTAGATAGACATTTATTATGTACCTCAATTCAAGAGAAATTTAATTTCAGATTCTTGATTAAATAAATTTGAATATTCGGTTACTTTTAATGAAATTTTTATTATTAGTAAGGATGACAAATTTGTTTGCAACGGTACATTGGAAAATGGTCTATTCTATTTACATAAAAATATCTCTCACTTGTTAGACATATAGTTAACGCAATCTAATCATAAAAGAGTAAAATTATCATAAGATGAAACCTACCTATGCCATTTGTGCCTAGGTCATATTAACCTTAATAGGATTAAAAGATTGGTTAGTGATGGACCTTTAAGTGACTTAAAGGTTAATGATATACCAACTTGTGAATCCTGTTTGGAAGGTAAAATGACTAAAAGGTTGTTCAGGACCAAAGGCACAAGAGCCGTTGAATGCTTAGGATTAATACACTCTGATGTATGTGGTCCTATGAGCATTCAAGCTAGATGTGGATATGAGTACTTTATCACTTTCACAGATGATCATTCAAGATTTGGTTATGTGTATCTCATGAGACATAAGTCGGATGCTTTTGACATGTTCAAAGCATTTAAAGCTGAAGTGGAGAATCAGCTGGAGAAACACATAAAAATCTTGAGATCTGATCGTGGTGGAGAATATCTATCTGGTGAGTTTCAGCAATATCTTATTGATAATGGAATCATTTCTCAGTTTTCTACACCAGGTACACCTCAATAGAATGGGGTGGCAGAAAAAAGAAATATAACTCTTTTGAATATGGTTAGGTCAATGTTAAGTTATTCAACACTCTCTGTTTCTTTTTGGGGATATGCTCTACAAACTGCAATGTACATTCTAAATGATGTACCATCGAAGTCGGTTCCTCAAACACCGCATGAGTTGTGGACTGGGCGAAAGCCTAGTTTACAACACTTAAGGATATTTGGTTGTCCTGCGCATGTGTTAAAAGGAAAGACAGAAAAGATGGAGTCCCATACAGAAACATGCATATTTGTGGGGTATCCAAAAGGAACTAAATGGTATTATTTCAATAGTCCTTCAGATCTTAAAGTATTTGTTTTGACAAATGCTAAATTTCTGGAAAAGGACAATATGAATGAGTTTATACCTAAAAGTAGAATTGTCCTGAATGAGATGTCAGGACATACAATTCCACAAGAAGTTTCACAACCTGGCCCAATTGTAAGTTCCGAACCATCATAAGATCAACAACCTACCATTCCTCGTCGTAGTGGGAGGGTTGTAAGACAACCCGAGAGATATATCGGTCTGGGAGAATCAGTGGAGAATCTCCCGGACGACGATGATCCCTACACATATAAGGAAGCAATGGAGGATGTTGATAGTCGCCATTGGCAAAAGGCAATGCAATATGAGATTGAGTCCATATTCAATAACAAAGTCTGGTCCCTTGTAGACTTGCCTAAAGGGATAAAACTCATTGGGTGCAAGTGGGTATAGAAGAGGAAAAGAGGTATGGATGGAAAGATGGAAAGGTGGAAACCTTTAAAGCTAGATTAGTAGCTAAAGGTTACACACAGAAAGAAGGTATCGATTACGAAGAAACCTTCTCTCCTGTGACCATGCTTAAATCCATTAGGATACTCTTATCCATTGCGGCATCTTTAGATTTAGAGATTTGGCAAATGGACGTCAAGACAACTTTCCATAACGGAAGTCTTGATGAAAGCATCTATATGATGCAACTAGAAGGATTCATTGAAAATGGCCAAGTGGAAAAGGTATGCAAGTTGTAAAAATCCATA
This sequence comes from Acer campestre, assembly GCA_954870605.1. Classification (NCBI taxonomy): domain Eukaryota; kingdom Viridiplantae; phylum Streptophyta; class Magnoliopsida; order Sapindales; family Sapindaceae; genus Acer; species Acer campestre. Next base: position 28,179,881 of record OX940800.1, on the reverse strand, counting down.
TATGGATTAAAGCAAGCATCACGATCCTGGAAAATAAGGTTTGATCAAGCTGTGAAAGGTTTTGGATTTGTTCAGAACCTTGACGAACCTTGTGTATACAAAAGGATCAAGGGCGACAAGTTGGTTTTCCTAATTCTTTATGTTGATGATATATTGCTCATCAGAAATGATGTAGGTGTATTAACATCAGTAAAAGAATGGTTAGTAAAACAATTTGATATGAATGACTTAGCTGAAGCAAGTTATATTCTTGCTATCCAAGTAATAAGGGATAGAAAGAATAGAATGATTGCACTATCCCAAGCTTCATACATAGATAAAATCTTGTCTAGATTTTCCATGCATGATTCCAAGAAAGGTATGTTACCTTTTAGGCATGGAATCAAACTTTCTGAGGAACAAGTTCCTAAGAATGAGCATGAAGAGCAATTTATGAGTAGGGTTCCATATGCCTTGGCAGTTGGAAGTCTCATGTATGCAATGCTCTGCACTAGACCAGATATTTGTTTTGCTGTTGGTGTAGTTAGCAGGTTTCAATCGAAACCTGGTCCTGGTCACTGGACGGCAGTCAAGCATATTTTCAAGTATCTAAGGAGAACGAGAGACAATATGCTTGTATATTTTGGAGGGGATTTCCCGTAGGGTATACAGATTCTGATTTCTAGTCAGATTATGACTCTAGAAAATCCACATCAAGATTGGTGTTTACTCTTGGAGGAGGAGCAGTCATATGGAGGAGTATCAAGCAATCATGCATTGCTGACTCCACTATGGAAGCTAAGTATGTTGCTGCATGCGAAGCTGCCAAAGAGGCTGTTTGGTTCCGCCAATTCTTGATTGACTTAGAAGTGGTTCCCAGTGCGAATAAGCAGATCACTATTTACTGTGACAACAGTGGAGCAGTGGCTAATTCGAAAGAACCAAGAAGTCATAAGAGAGGAAAACACATTGAAAGGAAGTATCATCTTCTTAGGGAGATTTTTCATAAGGGTGACGTGACGATTACTAAAATCGCGTCAGCAGAAAATCTAGCGGATCCCTTCACAAAGGCTCTACCACATAAGAGTTTTGATGGGCACCTAGAGAACATGGGAATGAGAGATATGACACATTTGCGATAGCGCAAGTGGGAGATTGTTAGGGTTATGCTTAATAGCAAGAGTGTAATGTTGTACTTGACAATCTTTTCATATTAAGAAAGTGATTTCTGTTAGTTAACAAAATCTTATATAGCATTTATTATTATAATTGTCAAAGTAAGTAATCATAAGGTCAAAAGACTAAGAGAAAAGTAGAATTGTTCGTACATCTGGATATGTATGAGGTAGACACAATTCTTTAATTAGTCTTGAATAACGTTCACAACTTAAGTTAAAGGTTGGGCACCTTTATCTTGTTAAAGTTGTAGAATTCTTTTACTAGCATTTGAGTGGGATCAAATGTGTTGTGATGAGTCTAAAATCATCGAAGGGTCTTCGAGTAAAAGAATCTAGTGCACTGGGTCCAGTGAACCGGATCATAATGAAATACTTTTTCTAGAACCGTCAATAGATAAAAGTCCTTTCATTATCAGGACAATCGGAGAGTCTATCTTAATCCTGAGATAAATGATGGACTTATGGTTAAAAGTGTTATCATTTGAGCTATCAATGAGTACGATTATAAAGTATAGTCTATCCTCGATAGTTTGGTGGTATTCATTTGTTAATCGATAGAGGACTTCATTTATAGATAGGACATTGTGGCTCCATTTATTAAATGTGAATAGAATATCATCATATGAATGCTTTGTGGTTTTGGACATGAAATCTTAACGTTGAGTTTTCAATAGTGTCTATTGAAAGATGACTTCTGGACAAGTCATAATATATATCCAAGTTCAAATTCTGGTCATATGAGTAAATATGGTAACTTGGAGAGCTATAGATGGTTTATGAGATCTTGGCGATTACTGATATTCTTCACGAGGATTCACTATCTCCTACAAAATTGTCTAGTGTATGAATGAGAATCGTTTACTTATTTCATCTTTATTTAATAGTGCAATTTTAGTTCTTTAGTGGAATGAACTAAAATTAGTAGATTGAACCTAAGTGAATCATTTGTTGATTGTGATTGGGTTATGTCTATTGGAGCTTAAATTTAGATAGGCCCGCCAAGATCCCCAATCCGCGCGAACTTGCATGAATCACTTGATATATTCTACCGGACTATTTATGGGTCCATTTAGAATTGTATTTTAATATATTAAGAATATAATTTGCACATTATTTATTTAATGGGCTGTTTAATTATATTAATATATTAATGAAAGGCATGTGGGCTTGTTTCTTTTAGTAAGAATGGGTCTAGTTCACATGTGGGCTTTATATTAAAGTCCAAATGGATTAAATAAAATAAGAAAACAATATGTAGGCCCAAGTCTCTTGTCATGGGCGGCAATGGGTAATAATAAGCCCATTATATTGTTTTGTTTTATTATTTAATTAAATGGAAATTTAATAATATGTTAATTAATTATTTAACTAAGAATCAAATTTTTTCTGATTAGGAAATATGTTTCCTAGTTGTATACTACTATTAGTAGTATATTAAAAGTAAAAGAATTTATTTGTTTAGTCAAATTAGGAAGTCTTTTATTTAGTCACAAATACACTAAAGAGTTGGATTAGGGTTTGAATTCTAAAGAAGTCTTTGTATCCTATTTGGAAAAGGACTTTGGTGATCACCTTGTTAGACAAGGTAAGAATTCATAAACCCTAAATAAACTAGGAAGGATTTTCGGCCACCCTAAAACATCTAGGGCAGAAAATTCGGTCACTATAAATATATAGTGAGAATTTTCGGCCAACCCTAGTTTTCTTTTTAGAAGAATTTATTTTCTTTGGCAAAAAGGAAAAATAAAAATCCTACTATTTTTCTAATGAGAATTCGGCCAAGATGTTTTGTGAGAGAAGAATTGTTCTAGCTTCGATAGTGTACTAGTGATCTTGACATCAAGAGATCTTGTACACACTTTTGAAATAGGTTCACGCGAATTTTGTTAGGATTATGCTCAATAGCAAGAGTATAATATTGTATTTAACAATCTGTTTCATATTAATAAAGTGATTTCTGGTTTAAACAAATATTATAGCATTTATAGTTGAATATTATAATTGTTAAAGTAAATAATCATAAGGTCTAAAGACTATGAGAAAAGAAGAATTGTTCATACATCTGGATATGTATGTGGTAGACACAATTCTTTAGTTAGTCTTGAATATTATTCACAACTCAAGTTAAAGGTTGGGCACCTTTATCTTGTTAAAGTTGTAGAATTCTTTTGCTAGCATTTGAGTGGGATCAAATGAGATATGATGAGTCTAAAATCATCGGAGTGTCTTCGAGCAAAAGAGTCTAGTGCACTGGGTGCATTGAACTGGATCAAAATGAAATACTTTATCTATAACCGTCAGTAGATAAAAGTAATTTCATTATCAGGACAATCGGAGAGTCTATCTTAATCCTGAGATAAATGATGGGCTTATGGTTGCAAATGATATCATTTGAGTTATCAATGAGTACGATTATATTGCATAGTCTATCCTCTATAATTTGGTGATATTCATTTGTTAATCGATAGAGGACTTCACTTATAGATATGGACATCGTGGCTCCATTTATCAAATGAGAGTATAATATCATCATATGGATGTTTTGAGGTAATTGGATATTAAATCTCAACGTTGAGTTTTCAATAGTGTCTATTGAAAACATGGCTTCTGGACAAGTCAAAATATCTAAGTTCAAAACGTGGTCATATGAGTAAATATGGTAACTTGGAGAGTTATAGGCGGTCTATGAACTCTTGGCGATTACTGATATTAATCACGAGGATACACTATCTCCAATATGATTGTCTAGGGTATGAATGAGGAAGCATCTTCCTTTTCTGTCTTTATTTAAGAGTTCAATTTTAACTCTTTAGTGGAATGAGCTAAAATTAATGGATCGGACCTAAGTGAATCATTTGTTGATTGTGATTAGGTTATGTCTATTGGAGCTTAAATTTAGATAGCCCGCCAAGATCCCCAATCCACACGGACTTGCATGGATCACTTGATATATTCTACCGGACCAATTTAGGGTCCATCTAGAATTGCATTTAATATATTAAGAATATAATTTGCACATTATTTATGTAATGGGCTGCTAAATTATATTTATATATTAATGGATGACATGTGGGTTTGTTTCTTTTAGTAAGAATGGGTCTAGTTCACATGTGGGCTTTTTATTTAAAGTCCTATGGATTTAATGAAATAAGAAAAATAATATTTGGCCCAATATATACATGTGGGGCGGCAAGGTGATTTAAAAGCCTTAAATATTATTTTGTTTTCATTGTTTAATTAAATAAGAATTAATTAATTTTTTAATTAATTGTTTAATTAAGAAACAAATCTTTTCTGAATAGGAAATATGATTCCTATTGGTATACTATTGGTAGTAGTATACTTAAATTAAAAGACTTGTTTGACAAGGAAATAAATAATTAATTTTATTTATTAAATCAAATAAGATGTCTTTTATTTTAATCAAATAAGGAATAAAAGATTTATGAGTTTTGATTAGGGTTTGGAAATCTTAAACAAAATAGGAATTAGGGTGCAACTAAATCTCCAATATTTTAGGAGTAATAATTGCGGCAACCCTAATTGGTTTTGGTAAAAGAATTCGGCCACCCTAGTTAAGAAAGAGAAAAATAAATTTTGCAACATATATATGGCCTATTATATTTTCGGCCAGACCTAGGGTTTATGTGCAGAAATTTTATTTCTTCTTCTTCTTCTTCTCAACTCATAGTTAAAGATCTATTATTCTACTAAAAACAAAAGAAACATAGATTATTCTTTGATGGTATATTGTTTGCTTGTTCATTAATAAGCTTGTATATACTATATCGATTAAGGTTCACGCGAGTTTCGATCATAAGATTGAGAACTCAAAAGTGACCGGAATAATCTTAGGTTCCTTTAGATTGTTTTTGGGACTAACGAATCAAGAAAAGTTTGTTTAATCCAATCACAGGTTTGCAATTCAAAGAAAGGGAGACCACGCTCCTAGGTGATCCACGTTCGTGCTAGGATTGAAGATCTTGCGGATTACCATCGACGCAAGTCAATCGGATCACGCGACAAGAGGTATTAATCTTTTGTTTATGTTTATATCTTTAATTAATCAAAAGGGTTTAAGGTTCATAAAATTGGAAAAATTTTAAAAGCTACTCAAACTATTTTTTTAGTCTCGCTTCCGCTGCGGGTACAATTTTTCCCTACAAATTTCAATCCTAATTTCAATCCTAGGATTGTGAATTCAAATTCAAAAGTGACCGGAACATTCTTAGCAAACTTTTGGAGCTTATAGTGACTAACAAAATCAGAAAAAGTGTTTGTTCGTCCATTCTCAGGTTCACAACTCAAAGAAGGGAGACCATGCTCCTAGGTGATTCACGTTTGTGATCGGCTTTGGAAGATCTAGCGGATTACCATCGACGTTAGTCAATCGGATCACGTGACAAAGGTATTTCATCTTTTCGTATGTATGATTAATTAATTAAAGGGTTAAGGTTCAATATGGAAATTTTTTTAAAAACATACTAAACCCTCTTTTAGTCTCGCTTCCCGCTGTGTGCACGTATTTTTTCCCTACAGATGCAACCAGGGGGATTCGTGTCTCCAAATCAAGAGCAAAAAGTTTGCAAGTTGCAAAGATCCATTTATAGACTTAAGCAAGCATCTAGATCTTGGAACATAAGGTTTGATGATGTGATCAAAACTGAAAATGCCTACAAGGTTATAATAAACAACCTAGAGGGGGTGTGAATAGGTTGACACACTAGTTTTAAAAAACTATTTCGTGACTAGTGTCAAAACCTTGGTGAGCATATAATAAACCTTGAACAAGATTGTTATCAGAAAAACAATTTGCACAAGTATGCTCAATTCACCACACTTAGTCTACAAAACATATACCTGCTAGAGAAGAAACCATATTAAAATTAATACAAATAATATTTGTATTTACAATAATGACCAATATGTACAAGAATCAATCAAAGAATACCTATACACAAAAATCAATGAATAAAAAGAATTATATTTACAATTATGATCAAAATGAATATGCTTGCAAATCAAACTTTACAAATCTTGTTTCCAAATACATCAAAAGTGAAGATTGTACTACAAGATTAAAACATACACAAAAACAAATATAAAAGATAGAGATAGAAAGAATTAACACAAGAGATTTTTTAATGTGGTAAAACCTCCAAGGAGGAAACATCCACGGGTTGAATTACAACCATTGGGTACTTATATATATTTGGAAAGTAAATTAGAAATTCCACAAAATGACCAATCCTAGATCATGATCGAACCAAAATTGGTATAATTTTGGTCCCCATTTCCTTCTCCTTTTGCTTGATTCTTGGGCATTATTCTGTGATTTAATGGTGTAAATTAAGTGTTTTCAGGAATTTATAGAGTTCAGGGGCATTGGAGTAATTTTGGTCATTTGGGGGTAAAAGTGTAAAATATGGAGGAAGAATTGAAGTTTTCGTGAATTTAGAAGGATATAGGGGGCTTTCCGTAAATTGCCATCAGATCAGGCAAGAGGCGCCACGTGGCATGAGCAAACGGTGCGTTTTGATGTATGGCTGAGTGTGGGTTCTAAGCGCACCCACGTCCAAGCCTGTGTGCGCCCCAAATGCAGGCCCAAACGAAGGCGTGGCCTAAGCATGAAGCTCACGTGCATGGTCCAAGTGCAGCAGGCCCAAGTCAGCTGGCCCAAGTCAGCGCGCGTCCAAAATCAAGCCCAAACGCGTGCCCATCTCTGCTGCAGCCCAACATGCGCGCCCAAGCCTGATGTGTGCACCCCACTCTCTTCTGAATGCACCCCATACCCACTATTCATTCTCTTCTTCCTTGTGTCACGCGCAGACCAGCCATGGCCCCAAACCCTCACATGCGCCGCCGGCCAGAAGAGGCCCTTCCCGGACCTACCGGCGGTCGGTTTCGGTCCCAATCGGACGGCCAAGTGACCGGCTGGCCGGTCGCAATCTTCCCAGCATCCCAAATGGCCGGAATCCGGCCAACCACTTCTCACCCATTTCTTCCCATTTTGCCCCTCTTGTCACGCCCACGTCACCCTAGGTCGCCATTTGTCATTCGAGGTCGCCATGGCGACAGGGAGATGATTTTCCACACCTGATTGCTTCGCCCCTAGGTCGCCACTTTGTCGCCATTTGTGCAAATCGCGACCCATCTGTTGTGCTGCGCTGATTGGCTGAAATGTATAGGAAAATTACATAAAGGCCCCCTAGAGGGGCCAAAATGGTAATTTGACAAATACAGGGGGTGTTTTGGTAATTAGCCATCCGAGACCTAATTTGAAAATCCTATAAATTCATCACATTTTTCCTCTTTTGGACATCTCTTGACCACCAAGAAACCTCCTTTCTACCATTCCTAATCTCTCCATTTCTCTTCTACCTAAGCTTAAAATCTAGATTACTTCACCTAAATCATTTCTCTCCTTCCATTTTCTCCACCCCTTTCCTTTGTCACTTTCCATATGACTCCACCTATCTAGACATATCCTCAACACCCACTCTTTGCACAAGATTCAAGCAAGGAAGCATCAAGGAAGGATCAAGCTTACAAGAGAGACCCAAGGGTGATTTCTCTCCATTTTACTTCCTTTTCTTGTTTGTATTATGTGTAATTAAAACCCCTATTTTAGGGGATGATTTGAGAGACTTTTTGGACATGAGTATTTATTAAAGCTTTCAATATTTTGTTTGCATGATTTAAGTTTTATTTACTTTTTAATTAGATCTTGCACTTATGTGATTAATTGAGTTATTGACACACTTGTTAATTACAATATGTTGTAGGATTAATTTGTGATAAAATTGATTGAGTATTGACACACTTGATTGATTAGAGCACATAGTGAATAGGATAGGCTTTTGGAGGGGTGATCAACCTCGATTGCCTAGACCATTTGATTATCACTAACCGATTCCGCCGTGACCCCCTTTCCTTAATCGATTAGGCATTGCGGTGGGAAGTTGTTTAGGGTTCGTAGTGACGGTCTAAACAACACATTTGAATGAGATCGGTCCTTGATTGTGTAGATTGTGCATTAAAGAAGCCATGTATGAATTGCTCATTGTCCATTAGCTACTCTATCATTTCCCTAGAATTCCTATTAATTGTTTATTCCATATTTCTTATCTAGATTTGTTGAGCATTCCATTTTATTAGTTTTATTAGGTTTATTTTACATGTATGTTTGATGGCTTGACAACCCATTCACTCATCCATTTATCTATGATTTATGTTATTGTTTATAGATTAGCTAATTAATTCAACTAATTACTCTAATTCCCTGTGGAACGAACTCTAAGCTTACCACAATACTCATTTTCAAATCTTAAAATATATTGCGTAAAGATTCATTTTATAACATTCTTTTGGTAATTCGCAATTTGGTAACGACACAAAAAGCGAGTCATCAAAATGACA